>CM059317.1:1096170-1165047 GCA_030340685.1 Protosalanx chinensis | reverse complement strand
AAAAGCGTGTAGCTTTGGCAGGGCAGGTCTTTAACACAGTGCAGCTTATTTTGCCTGAGTTCAGCATTAAAACAGACAGTCAGCATTCCCCTGGCTTGGCTGGGCCCTGTCTGATATAGTAGACCTGCCTGGTGGAAGGGAGGGAGGGAGGGAGGGGGGAGGGAGGGAGGGAGGGGGGAGGGAGGGAGGGGGGAGGGAGGGAGGGAGGGGGGAGGGAGGGAGGGGGGAGGGAGGGGGGAGGGAGGGGGGAGGGAGGTCATTCTACTGAAGCCAAATCCATACCCCAGGACAAGTTTGTCTAGCAACTTCAGTTACATAAGTGAACTTACTCATCCACCACGTTTTATCAATGGATTCAACTTTAAAAAAAAGTGTTTAAAGGGTATAGTTCAGTGGGTATAACTTAATGCTAGAGCATTTTACTACAAGATATTACTCTATTTAGAAGAAAAGGAAAAAAAAAACATCTGTCAGATGGAGAAATGATTCTTACGAAGTCATCAACAACATCTTAAACATGCAGCATCTATATAAACACATCTCCTCGGCCCCCAGCTACACAAACATGACTGGGCGAGAGCACCGTGTCCTTCTAGACACGCAGCACCCAGGCAGTACAGGGATCAGACGCAGGCCCTCGCGGCGCCTCCAAAATAGCTGAAAAGACTGTCGTGCTCCAGGCAGAATCGGCTGCTGCGATTGTGTATTTCCATCCACTGTCACCGTGTCACGTGACAGAGGAAGGCATTCCAGCGGCAGGCCGGGGCTGACGTCTGCTCAGAGGAAGAATGAGCCACGCTGGTGAGCAGCAGAACCTGGGGAGGAGGAGGAGGGAGCCTTCTCCCCAGTCTTGCTGCGGAGCTCTGCGCTGGCCTGCACAGCCTCATCGATCGCCTGGTTTCTTGTTTGCGTGTCTTATCAGGAAAGCAGCTTCGCTCGGTCAGCTGAGACGACGCTCGGGGAAAAAAAACGTCCTAATAACCCTGCTCTCCGAGAGAGGAGCGCCTGGTGTCCTCGACGAAAAGACAAAAGGGAGGGAGAGAGGAGAAACCTGCAGCGTGATAACAGCGATCCGCTGTTGTTGTTCGATATAAAGACTGCTGAGTCTATCACGGTCACATAATCCTGTGAAATAACCCCTCAGCACATCAAACAGGCTTCAAATGACACCATGGAGCCCAACAGCTTATTAAATATGGGGCTGACGGGCTGTCTTACTGATCTGTCTATCATAAAACAAATGATGTCTCTGTTTCTGCTTCATATTTATAGGGAGGCTATAATGAACCTGCTAATTCTGGTAGCAGGGAGACAGGACTACTGGCTGGCTGAAGGACGGCTGCTGCTTCAGGTTAACTCATTCAGCATGTCCCAATGTCCCAACAGGGCAGCAGAACACGTTTTGCCTCATCGCTCCTGCAATGGGATTTTTTTAATCAACAAAGCTGTGGCTTTAAGAACATAAGCAGTGTCCCTCCTGTCCAGCAGGGCTGCTTGGATTGAGCAGCTAGTGGCAACACCAGGAGTCAAACCCATGACAAAGAGTCGGTCTGCAGTCTGTGTTCCACGCTACTGTGAAACATGACAAAGAGTCGGTCTGCAGTCTGAGTTCCACGCTACTGTGAAACATGACAAAGAGTCGGTCTGCAGTCTGTGTTCCACGCTACTGTGAAACATGACAAAGAGTCGGTCTGCAGTCTGTGTTCCACGCTACTGTGAAACATGACAAAGAGTCGGTCTGCAGTCTGTGTTCCACGCTACTGTGAAACATGCATGTTAGGCTCCATAAGCTGCCTGGATCACATGTCGCCCCTTGACAAGTGAAGACTAACAACAGGAGCTGACTGAGAGGAGGAGGAGGACAGGAGACACACACACCCAGAGGAGGAGGGGGAGGACAGGAGACACACACCCAGAGGAGGAGGGGAGGACAGGAGACACACACCCAGAGGAGGAGGGGAGGACAGGAGACACACACCCAGAGGAGGAGGGGAGGACAGGAGACACACACCCAGAGGAGGAAGAGAGGACACACACACCCAGAGGAGGACAGGAGACACACACCCAGAGGAGGAGGAGGAGGAGGACAGGAGACACACACACCCAGAGGAGGAGGGGAGGACAGGAGACACACACCCAGAGGAGGAGGAGGAGGACAGGAGACACACACACCCAGAGGAGGAGGGGGAGGACAGGAGACACACACCCAGAGGAGGAGGGGAGGACAGGAGACACACACCCAGAGGAGGAGGGGAGGACAGGAGACACACACCCAGAGGAGGAAGAGAGGACACACACACCCAGAGGAGGACAGGAGACACACACCCAGAGGAGGAGGAGGAGGAGGACAGGAGACACACACACCCAGAGGAGGAGGGGAGGACAGGAGACACACACCCAGAGGAGGAGGAGGAGGACAGGAGACACACACACCCAGAGGAGGAGGGGGAGGACAGGAGACACACACCCAGAGGAGGAGGGGAGGACAGGAGACACACACCCAGAGGAGGAGGGGAGGACAGGAGACACACACACCCAGAGGAGGAGGAGGAGGACAGGAGACACACACACCCAGAGGAGGAGGGGGAGGACAGGAGACACACACCCAGAGGAGGAGGGGAGGACAGGAGACACACACCCAGAGGAGGAGGGGAGGACAGGAGACACACACCCAGAGGAGGAGGAGGAGGACAGGAGACACACACACCCCAGAGGAGGAGGAGGGGAGGACAGGAGACACACACCCAGAGGAGGAGGGGAGGACAGGAGACACACACCCAGAGGAGGAAGAGAGGACACACACACCAGAGGAGGACAGGAGACACACACCCAGAGGAGGAGGAGGAGGAGGACAGGAGACACACACACCCAGAGGAGGAGGGGAGGACAGGAGACACACACCCAGAGGAGGAGGAGGAGGACAGGAGACACACACACCCAGAGGAGGAGGGGAGGACAGGAGACACACACCCAGAGGAGGAGGAGGAGGACAGGAGACACACACACCCAGAGGAGGAGGGGAGGACAGGAGACACACACCCAGAGGAGGAGGAGGAGGACAGGAGACACACACACCCAGAGGAGGAGGGGAGGACAGGAGACACACACCCAGAGGAGGAAGAGAGGACACACACACCCAGAGGAGGACAGGACACACACACCCAGAGGAGGAGGAGGAGGACAGGACACACACACCCAGAGGAGGAAGAGAGGACACACACACCCAGAGGAGGACAGGACACACACACCCAGAGGAGGACAGGACACACACACACCCAGAGGAGGACAGGACACACACACCCAGAGGAGGACAGGACACACACACACCCAGAGGAGGACAGGACACACACACACCCAGAGGAGGACAGGACACACACACACACAGAGGAGGACAGGACACACACACACACCCAGAGGAGGACAGGACACACACACACACAGAGGACAGGACACACACACCCAGAGAGGAGGGGGAGGACAGGACACACACACCCAGAGGAGGAAGAGAGGACACACACACCCAGAGGAAGACAGGACACACACACCCAGAGAAGGAGGACAGGACACACACACACACCCAGAGGAGGACAGGACACACACACCCAGAGGAGGAGGACAGGACACACACACCCAGAGAAGGAGGACAGGACACACACACCCAGAGAAGGAGGACAGGACACACACACCCAGAGGAGGAGGACAGGACACACACACCCAGAGAAGGAGGACAGGACACACACACCCAGAGAAGGAGGACAGGACACACACACCCAGAGAAGGAGGACAGGACACACACACCCAGAGAAGGAGGACAGGACCACACACCCAGAGGAGGACAGGACACACACACACCCAGAGGAGGACAGGACACACACCCTGGTCTGGCTGCTGCTGCTGGTTTGGTCACTGAATTCAAACCCAGCTCAAAAGACCCAAGTTTTCCACAATCTTTCACCCCCCCTCCAGTCCCAGCCTGCAGTATGAGCCTCAGGGGTGACTAGGAGAACAGGTACATGAAGAACGGATCCAGGAGATCCACAGATATAGAGGCGTGTGGAGGAGGTGTTTAATTATGAGTTTGAATGATTTGACGCCTCATAATTCAGAGTCAAGCTGAAAGCAGGAAGCCAGTGGTGAAATCAACACACGGGTGGTCTCAGGCAAGGTCCCTGACTTTGATGTTCCAATAATGAGCTCGGGTTGGTTTGAAGACTGTCTTTCATAATAACGTAACACCAAACTGAACTGTACATGATGATAGAATACATGTTGGGGATCATTTGGCAAATGACAGGTTTGAATTTTAGTGCTGAATCAAAGTCACGTTAATGTGAAGCTTTAGATCCTCTGGGAAATGTCCAAATAAGATTAGATGCTACGTTAAGAACTTCACAAACTAAGAAAGAAATGGCGATAAAAAAAGAGTTTTACTCAATACACGTGTTCAGTTAACGTATACGTAGTAAATAGGCTACTATTTGTACTATAGTACTAAACACAGACGTTTGTAAAACATAACTATACTCTACTGTAGCAGATCTTTTTTATTGTGTTTCTATCAGATTATATAACATCCAACCTAGTCACCATGAGTCGAAATATGAAATACTTAAGAGTTCATTTCAGATCCGTTACTAGACGTCGAAAAACAGCGAACCACAATCACATTTTACAATTAGGCAATACAAATAATGAGTTTACCTTCGTAGCAAAGTATGCCAATGTTGTTGTTCATTTTGTCCAGGTACTGGTAGTTCAACAGGTCCATTTTCGTAAGAAGCATTTATTGGTTTGGCAAAAAGACCAGCTTTTTTGCTTTAGACCGAGACAACTGGAATAATGATGTGACCGTGGATCGGACCGCAAGCTAAGGGTCCAGCCTCTAACTTCTCTGAATGCAAAAATAGATATAAAGTCCTTGAAGGCGAGACTGAACGGTAAATAATCCCCGAAGTCAAAGTTTGTTTAAAGTAGTTTTAGAAAGTGGTAGAGAATGTGATTTGAGTTGAAAATCCAGTTCTGCTCACAGCCCGCTGTAAGTAGACTGAACTGACACGTTATGCCAGGATGTCCTGGACTGTCCTGGAGCAGAGGGCGCCAGGCCCCGGCATGCTGGATGAATCCCTGGAGCGCCTCAAATGTCCCAGATTTTTGACGCACCAGATCAGACTGCAGAGGGTCTGTAGAGGGGGGGTCTGTAGAGGGGGGGGGTCTGTAGAGGGGGAGTCTGTAGAGGGGGAGTCTGTAGTGGGGGGGTCTGTAGAGGGGGAGTCTGTAGAGGGGGGGGTCTGTAGTGGGGGAGTCTGTAGTGGGGGAGTCTGTAGTGGGGGGGTCTGTAGAGGGGGAGTCTGTAGTGGGGGGGTCTGTAGTGGGGGAGTCTGTAGTGGGGGGGTCTGTAGTGGGGGGGGGTCTGTAGTGGGGGGAGTCTGTAGAGGGGGGGGTCTGTAGAGGGGGGGGGTCTGTAGTGGGGTGGTCTGTAGTGGGGGAGTCTGTAGTGGGGGGGTCTGTAGAGGGGGGGTCTGTAGTGGGGTGGTCTGTAGTGGGGAAGTCTGTAGAGGGGGAGTCTGTAGTGGGGGGGTCTGTAGTGGGGGGAGTCTGTAGAGGGGGGGGTCTGTAGAGGGGGAGTCTGTAGTGGGGGGGGTCTGTAGAGCAAGGTCTGTAGGGGGGGTCTATAGTTAGGAGGTCTGTAGTGGAGCCACAGAGGGAGGTGGGGTCTGTAGAGGTGGTCTGTAGAGGGGGGGGGAGGGGGGGTCTGTAGAGGGGGGGGGAGGGGCTTCAATGTGTACAGCCTGAATCACACAGCTCATGGAAAAGTAACACAAAATAACACAACGCTTTATATTCATCTTTAACACCACTGATGATCAAAGCAGTTCCAAACACGCCAACTCAGTTTACCTACGCAGAAACCTACGTATTAATTGTATTTTTCAATTAACCACAACAACAACAACAACAAAAACATATAGAAATGATGTCGTTTATCTAATTTTAATAGTAAATACATGATGCGATGAATGGAAGGGCTGACTAAACAATACAACTTTTAGTTGATCCTCCAGCTCCTAAATTGCAATCTTACAACGAGTCTTTGCTGCCCTCTAGTGTCGCAACTGAATATCCAGGCGTGTCACCTCAAAGACTTTCCATTAGAAATAATGTGACCACAATAGATATCTCCTTCACTAATGTTGACACACACACACACACACACACACACACTTTTCCTTGACGTTATGCATCATGCATCTGAATAACAAGCTGGTTTAAGCATTACACAGCTGCTTTACACTGTAGTGTCAGTGTTAACTTTACCATGTAGAGCAGATTAAAGTCTCAAATTAATCCAACTGCTCACTGAACTTCTTTTTATTCCGTTTTGAGTGACTTGTATCTTTTTAAAGGACATTATCTTAATCTATGGTTTATTATAAAAATGTATCAATAACCTGATTATATAAATCCAACATCAAAACTGTTGCTGTCCTGAATGAGACAATAAATCAAACATGTTTTAATGTCCAAATTAAACTTTTGCTTTAGACTTTCATCATATTTCTATCAAAATTAATAAATGTAAATTGTTGACATGGAAAAAAAAGTTATTCATCCACACGTATCTTCAGTCTCTCTCTGCATATACAGATGTACAGATAATATAAACGTTTACTTGAAAAAAAAAAAAAAAAAAAAAAAAAAAAAAAACTGTACATGGAAAATTGCAGTTTGCAACAGTGACCAGACTACCTGAGGCCCACATGTACCCCCCCACCCAGCAAACCACCCCCCCACCCCCCCCACCGCCCGCACCCCCCCAGCCTGAAGGATCTGAGTGAAGAGAAAAAATGACAAACAAGCTGGATTTGTAGGAGCCCGAGCACTCAGCGATGTTGCCATGGTGGCGAATGCCCCAATCAGAAGCCTCTCCTGTTGGCTCGAGGTGCCCCTGGATGGGGTTGGTGCAAACAGCCCCCCACCCCCACAGCCCCCCACACACACAGCCCCCCACACACACACAGCCCCCCCCCCCCCCCCCCCCCCCCCCCCACAGCCCCCAAGAAGGCTGAAGTCTGTCAGAGCTAACTTACATATATACCAGCGCTTCTGAAACTTTGTTTCACTCACTTTACGCCTGCAGAAGTAAGTAGGCTGCTAAGTCATTTACATAAGTTTCCTTTCAACTTCAGAAACCTGCTCAAGATTATGAAATACTCCATTTGGCAAACACCCCAAAACTATGGCAAGCCGTTTTAACATAAATTCAATAGACTGGATATGTGACGCAGATATCTGTAATTCAATTTCGCCTAGTCAAAAAGAACATTTCAGATATCTGCAACTACAATCCTCCTATCCACAACTGGAATTACGGATATCTGCAACGTCATTTCAGATATCTGCAACTACAATCCTCCTATCCACAACTGGAATTACAGATATCTGCAATGTCATTTCTCCTAGGAGAAACTACGTCACTTTTGCCATTCATGTCTATGGGGCACGTGATTTCAGATATCTACAATTCAATTGCGGATATCCACAACTGGAATTGCAGATATCTGCTACGTCATTTCAGATATCTACAATTCAATTGCGGATATCCACAACTGGAATTGCAGATATCTGCTACGTCATTTCAGATATCTACAATTCAATTGCGGATATCCACAACTGGAATTACAGATATCTGCAACTGAATTGTAGATATCTGTAACTCCAGTTTAAGATATCTACAATTTGATTCTGACTAGTCACAATTCCAGTTAAAGATATCTTTAATTCACCTCAATTCCAGATATCTACAGGTCCCTTTTCAGATATCTGTAATTACATTTTGACTAGGAGAAATAAAGTTGTAGATATCTTTAACTGGAATTGTGACTAGTCAGAATCAAATTGTAGATATCTTAAACTGGAGTTACAGATATCTACAATGGCATTGCAGATATCTGTAATTCAGTCACAGATATCTACAATGACGTTGCAGATATCCGTAATTGAGTCACAGATATCTACAATGACGCAGCAGATATCCGTAATTGAGTCACAGATATCTACAATGACGCAGCAGATATCCGTAATTGAGTCACAGATATCTACAATGATGCAGCAGATATCCGTAATTGAGTCACAGATATCTACAATGACGCAGCAGATATCCGTAATTAGTCACAGATATCTACAATGACGCAGCAGATATCCGTAATTAGTCACAGATATCTACAATGACGCAGCAGATATCCGTAATTAGTCACAGATATCTACAATGACGCAGCAGATATCCGTAATTCGTCACAGATATCTACAATGACGTTGCAGATATCCGTAATTCCAGTTGTGGATATCCGCAATTGAATTGTAGATATCTGGAATTCAGTTTCTCCTAGTCAAAACTGAATTACAGATATCTCTACCTGTCGTTTCGACTAGTCACAACTACATTACAGATATCTTGAATGAAAAATCCAACTATTCAACATGTAATTACGACTAGCCAGAAAGAAGTTGTGGATATCCGCAATGTTAATTCAGGATAGTCAAACTTAGTTGATAAATGTTAAAACGGCTTGCCATACAAAACAGCAACAAGGAAGTAGAGAGAAATTGGAGCTGCGGTGGTAAAACTCTGGAGCTTAACACCCTGTTAACCTTTAACAGACTGGAGCTTTCCAAACCAAACCCCCACACACACACACACACACACCCACACACACACCAAGGATCATTCAAGGCTTCCAGTTGACCTCTCTCTCTCTCTCTCTCTCCCTCTCTCTCTCTCTCTCTCTCTCTGTCTCTCTCTCTCCGTCTCTCTCTCTGTCTCTCTCTCTGTCTCTCTCTCTCTCTCTCTCTCTAGCAAGATTACAGATCCTTCACCTAACTTCTCTCTCAATTGTAAATAGGATTAGAGGCTTCTATTCACTTTGAGGACTTTACCCCCCCCCCTCCTCCCCCCTCCTCCTCCCACCCCCCCTCCTGCTCTCTAACAAACACCACCCCCCCCAACCCTTTCCCGCCCTCCACTCCTCCTCCCACCTTAGCTAAGAACCAAAGAAAATGGTTGTCGCTGGGTTTTTAAAGCCATTGTCTCATATTTCACACACTCTGCAGAATATCCACGCCAAGTTAGAACAGTGCCCCTATTCAGAGAGCTGCTGGTTAATCCATTGTCTTCTGTGGTGGGTAGTTTCAGGACACAACAACCACTCTCCGGCGCTGGATAATTGGACTGGCTCAGTCTTCTTCAACTGAACAGGAAGATTGGTCTGGGGGTTCAGATGGGCCTCTGTTAGAGCGAGGCATCAAGATAAGGCCGTACGTAAAAATCACTACCTGTATCTCCACATGTTTTTGTCTCAGAGAGTAAAATACTAAAGCAATATTTATGTCTAATTAACACCAGAGGACCTAACATGCCTACCACAGCTTTGCTTCAGTATTTGCTTTGACCTGCAGAGTTAAGTCTGGGAAACTGAACGACATAAAAGGCCACTTTGTTCTTACCCACGCTCTGAGTTGAGTAACTAAGCTAAGGTGATTAAATATTACACAACAATTGAGTAAAATTCCTCTTTCCTTCAGAGCCGCATGCCTTCAGAACTACTAGACCTCAGAAGCATCCCAACACCCTGCACCCTCAGAGCAGGGCAGCGGACCTTTTTGCCTGATGACAACAATCGCATGTGGGTTCAGAGAGACGCTCAGACAAGGAGCTGCCACCCAGCCTTGCTGGGGGCTGAGCAGTCTGACAGACTTCCTGCTCAACAGGCTGGGACAGCTCAGGGGAGAAGGTGTGTCTGAACAACAAGGGAGAGGGAGGGAGGGAGGGTGGGAGAGACAGAGAGAGAAAGACAGAGAGAGAGCGACAGAGAGAGAAAGACAGACAGAGAGAGACAGAGAGAGAGCGACAGAGAGAGACAGAGAGAGAGCGAAAGAGAGAGAAAGACAGACAGAGAGAGACAGAGAGAGAGAGAGACAGAGACAGAGAGAGAGAGAGAGAAAGACAGACAGAGAGAGAGAGAGAAAAAGACAGAGAGAGAGAAAGAGAGAGAGAGAGAGAGACATTGTGGTTGACATCCCAGAGAGTCCCGTTAACAAGACTGGGTATCAAACAGTGACTCCTATCAACTGCGTGGTCACAATGTAACTCCTATACTTCCTCCTCTTATAGGGACTCCTATCACACATCACTGGGACAGCTTTCACCCTGGCTGTTAAAAGGGCTCTCATCACATAGAAACCTTGTCAGCAGAGTTGTCAGTCTACACAGAGCCATCTGAAGTCATCTTCTCAGACCTCTCGACACACAGTATCACATATACAGATCCTACAAAGACTCTGAAACAGGCAGGTTTGAAAGATCTACCTTGTCAATCCTGCTCACTAGGCTCCTGGCAATGAAATCCTTACACAGACGCAACAAGACACTTAGCTGCTAGGAGGAGTGTGAGAGGGATAGGGAGGGAAGGAGACCCACACACACACAAACACAGACACACACACACAAAGGTGGGACCCCACAATGCAGCTCCGCTTGCACAGGCAGGATCGTCTGTTGTTGTCATTGTTTTGGAAAAGAAACCTGATCCTTTCTACTTAGGGGTGTGGTGATGTCGTGAGCACAGCAGAGGAAGCTTCTGGAGTCGGCACACAAGCGGCATAAACTGACAGGGCTACGACTTGGCTCTGTAGATATTCTACACTTCAGATCGTCACACACATCAGGATCCCAGGTACTGCGCGGGGGTTATGTAGATAGATACCGTCTCTTCCCCGACGCAGGCCAAGCCTGAACGCTGTCCTCCATGCATGTTCCTGTGCTACACACAGCCAGCTGTGGGTTAACCACACTGCCCTTTGGTCCTCAAGGGTCACCAGCCATCCTTCCAAAACACACTCTCCCCCACCTAACCTGGATATGACCTCAGAGAAGAACCGATTGAGAAAGACTTCTGGATGGGTGTCGAAACGTCTCGATTTGGTCCAGATGACTACGTATGAAACCTTTTTCTACGATGGAACAGTCGTCGATGAATGAGGGTCTGACTCAACACTGACTCAGAGAAGGAGAAGAGAACACAGAGTGAAGCAGACCTGGAATCAGAAGATCACTCATATTGAGTAACACTAAACTGAACTGTTCAGACGCTAGTCACAAGAGAGTCTTCCATGACAGTGATTTCACTGTAGGTCCGCAACCAACTGCACCTCGGCCATGTTAACGAACGCGCAAACCAAGTTTCGTTTGCATGTTCAACGTCCAGAACCACAGCCTCAACTGTCACTCGCCTGTTTACTTCCCTCTCGGTTCATCTGCGACGCGTCTAAATGCACCAGCGAGGGCAGCATCTCGATACTGGTGGACCGAGGTGGCTCAGGGAGGCAGAGCCTGTTTGCATACGTCCTACGGGGGCGCTGTGGCATGTGGATCACAGGCCCATGGATGTTCCCTGACAGGGGGATGACCTGCAGAAGGAACCCAGAACTGTGTCCACACACCTGGGAGGACAGAGGTTAGCAGTCAGGGTCAAAGCCCTCCTGGACCCAGAGGAAGAACTGAGACAAAGACTGAGAGAGATAGGGAGAGAGAGGGGGGGGGGGAGAGAAGGAGGGAGAGAGGGAGAGAGAGAATGAGAGAGGGGGGATGAAAAGAGAGAGAGAGAGACAGAGAGAGAGGGAGAGAGAGAGACGGGGGGGAGAGGGATAGAGAGAGAGGGGGGAGGGGAGAGAGAGAGAGAGGGACAGAGAGAGAGGGAGGAGAGAGGGAGAGAGAGGGAGACAGAGAGAGAGGGAGACAGAGACCAAGGATAAAAATATCATTAGACGGTGGCACTTGACATATCGTCTGCATGACTAACAGCCTCAAAAAGGGGAAGTGTCCAGGGAAAGTTAGCCAGGATGCAAAGCAGAGTCAGTGTCCGGTGCAGCGAGCAGCGTCCCCATCGCCCAGAACCAGCCGCTCCACCCTAAATCTGGAAGCAGTCCTGGCCGATCCTGACGACATCAACACTGCTTATCACCGCATGCCAAGGATGCTGAGCTCACACAGACAAGTAGGACCTGCTTCACTTCAGACACGACCAGGTCTACTATCAAGAGAAGAATGAGAGGTCTGCCAGGCCTGCATAGCTCTGAGGAGGTTATCTGACCCCCCACCCCCCCCCCACCCCCCAAAAACAGGCTGGTATGCAACACAGCACCAACTCACTGAAAAAAACCAAGGGGCCAATGAGACTGTGTTGCTCCGTCACAATAAACCAGTTCAGACACTGGGAGTAATCAGGATGCAGCCGAACTTCTCTGCTCTGGTTCATGTCAACAAGGCCAGCGATGTCTGCTGAGGTGTGACTGTGGAACAGACGGCACGAGGGGGGGGGGGGGGAAGAGAACGGTCGCTTGGTAAAGCCATACCAGCTGACATGGACGAACTTTGACCCGGCAACCCTCACCTTGTGAACCTTTGAGCTAAGAGTGACCCGCATCTATGGGCTCTCGTTAACCAACCACTCGACCCTAACAAGGGCTGACCCTGAGAGGGCTGGAGGAGGGGCGGGCTGGCTGCTCCATCAAGCCATCACCCTCCCCCCTCTCCACTACAACTTCTCAACTCCAATCTATGTTCGTAGAGCACTAACTGTTATGGAAGAAGAACCATTGTCTTATAGGCAAGACGAAACTGACATATTTCAATGAACAACAAAAAAAAAAACTCTTGTATCGATGCCACAATAACATGTTTGTTGTTGTTGTTGTTGTCTGTTTCTTGTTTGGTTGTTAGTTTTTTTCAGGGAGGGTACATGCTTTAAGAAAAAACGATCTGGCCTTCAGCCTTCAGGTAGAACTGCCTTCACTGGCCACCAGGGAGGTTTGTGGGCAGCCAGAGTCTCTCAGCTATCATGTCACCAATCCGAACAGGGCAGCACCTTCAAACATCCTGTGTAAACTTACACACTGGGGTAGGTGTAAAGGACTGAGACACGTGAGAGACATGACGTAACAGCCCTCCCCCCCCCCCCCCCCCCCCCCCCCCCCTCAGCAGAGCTGGGATCAGAGCAGGATCCTGAAGAAAGAGAGAAAGGAAGGGGGGGGGGAACCTGTTTCCACCTCTCCCACCAATCGTGAGCTGGTCTGAGAGCGGGGGGGGGGGGGGTGGTGGAAGATGTAACCCTAGCGCTCTGGGTGAGCAGGCCGCCTCTGTAATGTCATCTGTGCTGCAGTGACAGACCTGCCACGTTGCAGTGACACTCCCACATCCACCTGCGAGGGGCGGAACCCGATCTGCAATCTGCTCACACCTTCACACACACACACACGTACACACACACCACTCCCCTCCACAACATCTGATCTTCGACATGAAGGGCTCACCTTTACCCCCCAGTTAAGAGTCTAACAGTAGCCCCCGAGGTGTCCCAGCCTCTAGGACTGGACCACAGCACCAGGAGAAGAACAAGCTGTGGAGGGTTTGGTCAAACCACGAAAACAGGAACAAAGACAAGGAGTGATGGGGCAAGATCGATTTATGAGACAGATATATATCTGTGCTGCCTTAAAAGTCAGCGTCCTGTTTGGTCTCCAGTGCAGGTGTGTGTGTGTGTGTGTGTGTGTGCCGGGCAGCAGAAACAAACAGGCTGTCCAACTTCCTGGTCCAGGGGGCAAACTGCTCTGCTTCTCAGTGTCCCTCATACCTCAGCATGACAGGAGCAAGACTTCCCTAGTGGAGCCAGGGGGGGAAGAAACACGCCGAATCAGGCGTCCGGTAGTTAAGGAGGACTGATTATCAAGCGTGTCTCTTCTGGTGAGAAACATTAACATAAAAGAACGCCCAGCTAACTAGAAATATGGCTGAATTGGTCGTTGACAATAACAAAAACTATGCATGTAGACTGGTACCTAGTCCAGCACCTGTAGACTTCTCAGAAGTCCACCTCTCAGGAGGGCATGTAACAGCACATCACAGACGTATGGACAGAAAACAAGCAGACGCTTGATTCCTGGGATTGTCTTTGGGTCAGAGGGTGTTTGCATGTCGGGGGCCAATGGGGAAGGCTTCCTGGGCCGAGAGCCGCGGAACTTTCTAAGAAGAGACTCTGCCTGCAGTGTTCTAGAGAAGCGCGAGCATTCCAAAGGTTTGTCATAAATGCAAACAAGTAGGCGGAGCTTGAGGGGACGGGCGGTTCCCCGGGTGACTATTGTGAAAACAGGTTGGGTGTATTGTGTTTGGACAAAGAGGCCATGCATGACCCACAACAGAGAGTGACGTCAGGGGGGCAGAAAACAAAAACACAGCAGGGGACTGGAGGGGAGGGGGTGGGGGTGGGGGGGCTGGAGGGTGAGGGGGGGGCGGGGGTGGCAGGAAAGATCCCATGGTCTTTTAAAAGGCACATCCAGACCGGCCCGAAGGAATACCCTCATTTTGTTAGAGGGAGAAACCTAACAAAGATAAGATCTTGGACTTTGTGATTTTGAATGACCTCAAAGAGGTCGCCTGTGATTCAGTAGCATATCCAGAGAGCACTGCAGATCAGAAAGGTACAGCTGTCATCCTCCCTTCGGGCCTGGCAGTCTAGGGGAGCGTCTGTCTGAGAGCATGCTGTTCTCCTCCAGACCTTACAGGGCCCACACTGTCTAGAGAGGCAGACTCCAGAGGTCAAGCAGTTCGAATGCCTCTTGCCAGGACACAGAAAGAGAGAACGAAATACACCACAAACCTCTCCTGCTGCCGTCGTTAATACACAAACGAAACAAGCCTCAACTCAAAAGGTTCAATTATTGTGCATTGCGTTTGGAAACGTTTTCATTATTCATCTCTGTGGTGAGCGTGGAGCGAAAACACGCTGCAGTTGACTCACAGCTACACCGACTGCTGAGCGAGATTTACTCCTTCGGCTTAATCTAGGAAGGAATTTTCTCCAGCCATTATTTAGGCATGATTATGTGTTGAGACAGACACGGGGGAGGGACCGCAGGGGTTGGCTGATAAACCCACGAGGCAGCGTAGTTACGGCACACCTCCCAACACGATGCTTACTGCTGCAGTAAGGCTGGACCAGGATCCTATGATTTCTGCTGGAGCTTCTCGGGGTCTAGTGAGGTGTTGGTGCTTGAAGGCTGCTGACAAGAGTGTGTTCCTGGGTTCAGCTGGTTCAGAGCTGCAGGTGTTCAGAGCTGCAGGTGTTCAGAGCTGCAGGTGTTCAGAGCTGCAGGTGTTGAGAGCTGCAGGTGTTGAGAGCTGCAGGTGTTCAGAGCTGCAGGTGTTCAGAGCTGCAGGTGTTGAGAGCTGCAGGTGTTCAGAGCTGCAGGTGTTCAGAGCTGCAGGTGTTGAGAGCTGCAGGTGTTGAGAGCTGCAGGTGTTCAGAGCTGCAGGTGTTCAGAGCTGCAGGTGTTCAGAGCTGCAGGTGTTCAGAGCTGCAGGTGTTGAGAGCTGCAGGTGTTGAGAGCTGCAGGTGTTGAGAGTTGCAGGTGTTGAGAGCTGCAGGTGTTCAGGGCTGCAGGTGTTCAGGGCTGCAGGTGTTGAGAGCTGCAGGTGTTGAGAGCTGCAGGTGTTCAGGGCTGCAGGTGTTCAGAGCTGCAGGTGTTGAGAGCTGCAGGTGTTCAGAGTTGCAGGTGTTGAGAGCTGCAGGTGTTCAGAGCTGCAGGTGTTCAGAGCTGCAGGTGTTCAGAGCTGCAGGTGTTCAGAGTTGCAGGTGTTGAGAGTTGCAGGTGTTGAGAGCTGCAGGTGTTGAGAGTTGCAGGTGTTCAGAGCTGCAGGTGTTGAGAGTTGCAGGTGTTGAGAGCTGCAGGTGTTGAGAGTTGCAGGTGTTCAGAGCTGCAGGTGTTCAGAGCTGCAGGTGTTCAGAGCTGCAGGTGTTCAGAGCTGCAGGTGTTGAGAGCTGCAGGTGTTCAGAGTTGTGGTCCCTCAAGCCCGACAGCTTCCATCTCGTCCGCTGAGGCTTCAACACTCACCTAGGAGTCGTTTCTTTCTTCCCTGTACCAAGTCACTCATCTATCTGACTGTCTAGCACAGGGGTCTCCAATCCTGCTCCCCGATATTTGAATCAAGTGTGCTGGAGCAGGGAAACATCTAAGACCTTCAGGAGAGCGGCCCTCGAGGACCAGGATTGGTGACCCCTGGCCTAGCACAAGTCTAGCACGCCTGGCATCATCGTGTTCAGGTCACACATCAAACAATGAGACGTGACACTCTCTAAGTACTATGTCAAGTGTCCACATGAAATGGCAGTTGTAGATAGGCATCCACATTTGGCTACACAGCAGTAGATACAGTCTACATGTCGAATACCATCTTTATCTGATGACAACGTGACAGAAAAACTGCAGACTGAGGTAGAGGAATCGTCTGGAATGATGGTCATGTGTTCAGGACATTCTGCCAATGTCTGACTGAACACATGGCCAGTAAAACCTTGACCAGCATGTTCAGAAGATGAGGTGCTCCTCCAGCCCACCTTAAGTCTGAAAGGGGTCAACTTACTTTTCTGGTCATCTGCATGCACCAAGGACGCAGCTCTTGACAGGACATCCAAAGGTGTCTCCATTCTGGTCAATCACCTGAGGAGAAGGCAGTCAGATTTTAACTACTGAACACATGGAGACCAATGAGGGCTGAGTAAACCTAAACTTGTCGGCTGTGGAAACCTACTACCAACACTGGGAAATAGGATAAAATACAATGACCCACCAGGCAGCCTAGAATACTGAGCTGAACGTGAAGGTTCCCACTTATTGACTCCATGAATGAAGTTGACAGTATTGTTGCGCTTCCCACACTCCACATTCCTAACATACCTTTCTTGCATTTTTTCTCCTCCTGTTAAAAGACTTTCCAGCATTCTGGAGAAGAAGTGTTGCGATAGTCCCGCAATAATAACAGAAAACCCTTTCACATGCACCACCGTACTACTACTCGTCTCGGGAATTCCGTCAGCTTACAAAAGCGTCTAACTTTTAATTAGTCGCATTTAAATGTATGATAAACAACAATTTAACCGTATGAACAAGGAATATATTGTTTATTTCCACCTGAAGAAAGCGTCTACAACAAACGCACCGGGATCCTTTAAAACGCACTTACCCCCTCCAAGCGCCACTTTGGATCCGGGATAGTTTTTGCGATAATAAGTTTGATGAATAACCCGATAATCCAGAGAGAAAGTTAAAAGATCCGTCGGTAGGGAAGGAAGAACTCCAGTTTAGCTGTTGATCCAACTTCGAGGCTGGTTGTTGTAAAGGAGGAAGACGGAGGAATGTCAGGAATGATGGAATCCTCTTCCTAGCAGGTGGTGAAAGTGAAGGAGGCTCATTGGCTGAGCTCAAAGCAGTGATATCAGCATACATTATGATCATGACACACTGCAATATATCAGCATACATTATGATAACACACTGCAATATATCAGCATACATTATGATCATGACACACTGCAATATATCAGCATACATTATGATAACACACTGCAATATATCAGCATACATTATGATCATGACACACAGCAATATATCAGCATACATTATGATCAGGACACACTGCAATATATCAGCATACATTATGATCATGACACACTGCAATATATCAGCATACATTATGATCATGACACACTGCAATATATCAGCATACATTATGATCAGGACACACTGCAATATATCAGCATACATTATGATCAGGACACACTGCAATATATCAGCATACATTATGATCAGGACACACTGCAATATATCAGCATACATTATGATAACACACTGCAATATATCAGCATACATTATGATAACACACTGCAATATATCAGCATACATTATGATCAGGACACACTGCAATATATCAGCATACATTATGATCAGGACACACTGCAATATATCAGCATACATTATGATAACACACTGCAATATATCAGCATACATTATGATAACACACTGCAATATATCAGCATACATTATGATCATAACACACTGCAATATATCAGCATACATTATGATCAGGACACACTGCAATATATCAGCATACATTATGATCAGGACACACTGCAATATATAAGCATACATTATGATCAGGACACACTGCAATATATCAGCATACATTATGATCATGACACACTGCAATATATAAGCATACATTATGATCAGGACACACTGCAATATATCAGCATACATTATGATCATGACACACTGCAATATATCAGCATACATTATGATCACGACACACTGCAATATATCCCTAGTGGAGAGAGTACATGAAGCATGAGAATGTTTTATTTTTTTATTTTTTATATATTGTGTACAAATAAATTACTCCAATACTTTCAATCAGTGAATGCATCCATGTACATTAAGCTAAGAAATACATATAAAACATTATTCAAGGACCTTTGTGATCGACTGTACATAATAAGGGCTTTATGAGTGCTTTGAAGAGACGTGGTACTTTGACAGGAATGAGTAAAAGTCTTGGACAGTATTGAACCGAACCAAACATTTCAAAAGGCTGAAGGATACTTTTCTTATCTACCGTCACAGATCACATGTTTCCTGATTCACTTCACACGCCAGAAGCGTGTTGACAAACTGTTTTCCACGTGAACAGCCTTTATAAAACATTAAAGGAGCCACATGGTCAATGGTTTTATCCGGTACATCAGAGAGGAAGACAGGCTGAGGAGAGCAGGAGGAACCGTGCAGGTTTCAAGATGGCTTCCTCTTCCATCCCTTCCACATTTTCAGAAGCTTTTTGGAGCTGTATGACACTGACTTCAGAAGACCTGAGAAGACCGAACATGTTTGTTAGGTCACATCCCTGCTCCCAGATCATCCTGGAGAAACCTGACATTCATTTCTATTCACTCATTTCTGGACAGACGAAACAGATGGACATGAATCTTACCGGCAGTAACGACCCCTTTGGCACTTTGTGTTATGCTTGCGTACTTCACTATGGATGAAATGGCTGAAGGAGAGAGGGGGGGGGGAAACATGTTATTGGTATGAAAAGGACAAAACAAAGAAGGAGTTAAAACTATAAAAAAGAGAGAGAGACAGAGAGGGGGTGAGAGAAAGGGATAGATGGAGAGAGAGAGATGGGGAGAGAGAGAGAAAGGGATATATAGATAGAGAAAGTGATAGATGGAGAGACAGAGGGGGGGAGAGAGAGAAAGGGATATATGGAGAGAGAGACTGAGAGAGATAAAGGTATAGATGGAGAGAGAGAGACAGAGAGAGAGACAGAGAGAGAGAGAGAGAGAGAGACAGAGAGATAGAGAGATTAAGGTATAGATGTAGAGAGAGAGAGAGAGAGAGAGACAGAGAGACAGAGAGAGAGACAGAGAGAGAGAGAGAGAGAGACAGAGAGAGAGACAGAGCCAGAGTGCAGATCCATGGAGCTCAGAGACCCCCCTAGGGTACCTTGGTGTATGACAGAGCCACAGTCTGGGTCCTGGGCCACCTGTAAGAGGATCTCCTCCACATCCCTGTTCTTCCCCGGGGGATCGACCAGCTTGGTGATCCTCTGCTGCAGGGTCCTAGGCAGGGCCATCAGCTGGACAAACTGGCCCTCTGGACTCTTATCCACCTGAAAACAAACACCTTCATTAGCATGGCAGGACTGAAGGACACTTTTACAAACAAACTATGTTGTATCGTCTCGACTGGGCTGGGCAGGGAACATGAGCGATGGGGTTGGTCCATTTCTGTAGAAGTTAGGGTGTGGGCAGTGTTGACTTGAGACAAATAAACCACTACGACAGAATAGGCTTGAATAGGCATTTTTCTTCTTTTATCAAGCTGGACAAAATACTGAATTGATAAAGAAATTGTTCTCCTAAAATGTAGGTCGCAAATTGTGGGTTTACTGTGCTAGTAGATACTTCACCAGCACAGAAATTAAAGAAACATAAAACAATTCATGATGTGTTGTTTTGAGGATAATCTATAGAAAGAGAACATTTATATTTTATATTTAAGTTCAGTTAAATATTAGCAATCCATGTCAGAACTAACTTGTTTGAACCATTTGTCTATTGGCTGATATGAGCCTTGTCTCCAATACTTTGCACTGTGCCCAAACACATACAACATCAACAAGTCATAGTCATGTCCATGTCCACACACCACCTCACCCAGGGGCCTCACCTCACCCAGGGGGCTCACCTCACCCAGGGGACTCACCTCACCCAGGGGGCTCACCTCACCCAGGAGGCTCACCTCACCCAGGGGCCTCACCTCACCCAGGGGGCTCACCTCACCCAGGGGCCTCACCTCACCCAGGGGGCTCACCTCAGCCAGGGGGCTCACCTCACCCAGGGGACTCACCTCACCCAGGGGCCTCACCTCACCCAGGGGCCTCACCTCACCCAGGGGGCTCACCTCACCCAGGAGGCTCACCTCACCCAGGGGCCTCACCTCACCCAGGGGGCTCACCTCACCCAGGGGCCTCACCTCACCCAGGGGGCTCACCTCACCCAGGGGACTCACCTCACCCAGGGGGCTCACCTCACCCAGGGGCCTCACCTCACCCAGGGGCCTCACCTCACTCAGGGGCCTCACCTCACCCAGGGGGCTCACCTCACCCAGGGGCCTCACCTCACCCAGGGGCCTCACCTCACCCAGGGGCCTCACCTCACCCAGGGGCCTCACCTCAAGCTTCCCTTGCTGTGGCTTGTACACCACGTGCGGGCACTCCTGAAGAAGGTTGCTGTAAAGCGTCGTAAAGTGTTGCGAACTCTCCTTCACTATGTTGGCAACCTTGGCCTTATCTTCTCCAATCACCATCCTGAAATCCCCTTAAAGGGGAGAGGGGAAGAGTTTCACCAGCGCACTCATGACTGAAGCCTTGGAAAACATCAAGGTTAGGAAGTGGATGTGAGTGAGGAAGGTCAGGGGATGAAGAAGCATCTCTATTCTCTACACTCACTGTGTGTGTGTCTGTGTGTCAGAGTGTGTGTGTAAAGAGTGTGTGTGTCTGTGTGTCAGAGTGTGTGTGTGTAAAGAGTGTGTGTGCCTTAGACTAGAAGTGTGGCATATGTGTGTATACAGTGTGTGTTTATCAGTGTGTGTGTATACAGTGTGTGTGCGTGCATGCGTGTCTACAGTGTGTGTGTGTGTGTGTGTGTCTGCGCGCGTGTGTCTGCATTTGTGCATGCCTGTGTGTGCATGTGTGTGTGTGCGTGTGCTTGTGCATGTGTACAGTGTGTGTGTGTGTGTGCGTGTGCATGTGTACAGTGTGTGTGTGTGCATGTGTACAGTGTGTGTATGTGTGTGTGTACGTGTGCGTGTGCTTGTGTACAGCGTGTGTGTGTGTGTGTGTGCGTGCGTGCACGGTAGACACCAGAATAGGACAGGCCAGCGATCTGGAGGAACAGGTCCTCCTGGGAGCAGCTCTCTGGCAGCATGAGCAGGGAGGCAGTGATGGCACTCTTCAGGTTCCCTAACAAGGCTGCTCTGAGCTTCCCACTGTCCCCCTGCAGGACGATCTGCACCTGCACACACACACACACACAGCCACACACACACAGCCAGGAACACACACACACACACAGCCAGCCACACACACACACACAGCCAGGAACACACACACACAGCCAGGAACACACACACACACACACACACAGACACACACACACACACAGACACACACACACACACACACACTTTTAGCAGAACCCTCACAGTATTCACAGGAAATCCCTAACCTTATTCCAGCAGTATAACAGTACTTATGAATGCCCTTCAAGGTTGTGGGACTCCTATAAAGAGCAGACTTACACTTACATGTATTCGTTCATCAGACGCTTTTATCCAGAGCGACTTACAGTAAGTACAGGGACATTCTCCCTGAGGCAAGTAGGGTGAAGTGCCTTGCCCAAGGACACAACATCATATAGCCACAGCCGGCGATCGATCTCACAACCTTCCGATCACGAGACCAACGCCTTAACCCAGGCGTGGGCAATCCTGGTCCTCGAGGGCCGCTGTCCTGAAGGTTTTAGATGTTTCCCTGCTCCGGCACACCTGATTCTAATGAAGGGTCGTTATCAAGCTCTGTGGAGGTGTGCTGGAGCAGGGAAACATCTAGAACCTTCAGGACAGCGGCCCTCCAGGACCAGGATTGCCCACCCCTGCCTTAACCCGTCGAGCCATCTGACCCCCCCCCCCCCCAGACTTACTGGTTTATGCAGCCTGCCAGCAATGTACAGAGTCCTCCAGTGAAGAAGATCATCGATCAGAGACTCTGTGCTTATGACGCCATACTTGATGATCTGTCAGGAGAAGACATGGTCAGACAGGCCTGCAGGTGTGGCTCTATAGAGGGGATGTCTTATCTGCTGGGGCTGCAGTAGATCAGGGACTCACTCGTCCATCCACAGGGACCAGGGTGTTGTAGTAAACTGCAGCTCCATAGTCATTCTGGATGGTGCTGATCTTCCTGGGCCCCAGAAACTTCAGGATGGAGTAATGTTTACGATTCTGCATCAGGTTCATGGTGTGCCAAGTGACGGGGTCGTCCACCGCAAACACGAAGTCCAACATGTTTTTCTGCAATGGGGTTCAAATCAGTGTCAGAGAAGCTAAGGTTCTGGTACTGATATTGGGTCTGTTCGTTGCTGTACCGCTGTTGTGAAGGGTAGCAGCGGATAAACACGTCAAACAGGCCCACTGCTGCGGTCTGAGCATGGGGAAGTTTCATGGAATGATGGAGAACTTTGCTTAATGTTCTTTAGCAGAACCAGAGGCAGTGAGCAGTTCATATCACAGATTCAGACCCAGGTTATAATGTTGCATGCAGCCTTATTTAGGGCACCAGTGTTATTAACTGGTAACACAGCTCCACCCTGCAACCTCTGACTTACCCCCATCTGACCTTGGGTGGTTCCCGCTTGTTTAAACACGCCAGATCCATAGGCAAATGCTAAACTAATATCCTGAGGAAACTGAGAGAGGACCCTCCGATAAAACACGCTGGTGTTCTGCAGAGCTGGGAGAGTCATTTTGCCGGAGACAGAAGTGAAGGAACGACCTCTGCAAACACACCGCTAAAGTCATTTAGGAGGAAAAGACATGTTGTCTTATTGCATCGCTTCTTAACGTGGAGATAACTAATAGCACTTCAGATAACTATTGTAGCTTTCTGCAAATACAATTTAATATCACCCGGCTGACAAGGACTTGTTGTGCGTTTGTTTCTCCCCCCCCAGCATTGCAGTGGTGTGATACAGAGTGACTGCCATCCTGCGGTGCGGAGGGAGATATGTTATACTGACCACAGCCAGCCACCAGAGGGCGCTGTTATACTGACCACAGCCAGCCACCAGAGGGCGCTGTTATACTGACCACAGCCAGCCACTAGAGGGCGCTGTTATACTGACCACAGCCAGCCACCAGAGGGCGCTGTTATACTGACCACAGCCAGCCACCAGAGGGCGCTGTTATACTGACTACAGCCAGCCACTAGAGGGCGCTGTTATACTGACCACAGCCAGCCACTAGAGGGCGCTGTTATACTGACCACAGCCAGCCACTAGAGGGCGCTGTTATACTGACCACAGCCAGCCACCAGAGGGCGCTGTTATACTGACCACAGCCAGCCACTAGAGGGCGCTGTTATACTGACCACAGCCAGCCACCAGAGGGCGCTGTTATACTGACCACAGCCAGCCACCAGAGGGCGCTGTTATACTGACCACAGCCAGCCACCAGATGGCGCTGTTATACTGACCACAGCCAGCCACTAGAGGGCGCTGTTATACTGACCACAGCCAGCCACTAGAGGGCGCTGTCATACTCACACTGACCACAGCCAGCCACCAGAGGGCGCAGTGTGTTGTATTGCAACAGCACAGAATTTAATGGAGAACGACAAGTAATTTTCTTAGGGACAAAAGACACCAATCTTATACACTAATTGAACGTCACTTCGGATAAAAGTGTCCGCTACATGAACACAATGCTTATCATCAAAATGTCGACCCCCCTTATCATAGTTCTAATGTCTTTTTTTTGTGATGAGCTGTGAAGAAGGACTGGTTGTTGGGTGATTTGCATCACCTGTTCTCACTGCCCAGCATGTTATGAATGTCACATCGTGACAAGGTGTCTTCATCACCTTTGTGTCGGATACAAATGACATCGCAGATCCTTCCACTTTTTTGTACACTGGACTACTTAACCAGACTACTTAATTATTTATTACTTATTTTCTTATTTTTTTATATCTGACCTTATCGTGCCCGCCTATTGCTATTGCCATTGTTATTGCTATTGTTATGTTATTGTCTTCATGTATATTACCCTGCAACTCTGTGTGCTGTACTTTACCCTGCTGCTGTTGTGAACTGCAATTTCCACCTCCTGGAGGACAAATAAAGGTTCATCTAAACATGACATATAGGCCCTAGTTCTGCGATTCAGGCATGTCTACTTGTCCTGCAAGCGTCGTGTGTGTGATTTACCATCCACAGGTTGTCAGTTTACAAAGAGGACATCAGTGCATCACTGCCACATCAAAGTTCATGGTTGTCGTTAAACACATTTCTCAGTTGAGAGGAAAATGTCAAATGAACTGCCCATAATGGTCTTCAAGAGTTCCTTTATTGCACTGTCAATTTTTAATGAGCCTTTGGGGACAATTAATCTCAGAAAGGACACTACCATTTCTGCACAATGTAGAAATAATTTTATGTTCAGATGAATACAAATGTGTAGTTAAAGAGCATTTTAAATATATGTTTAACATGGGGCTTTGCCTAATAAAATGCCCACATTCACCACATTCAAAACCACTAATGATGAATACCACAGTGTTACAACACAAGATTGACGACATCTTGAGCCAATATTCTCATTAAGTACATATATAAATAGTGAATGAGGTTATACTAATTATTTGCAATGAATTATGAAAGTGTCAGGAGTCGGATAAGAATGATTGCTTGATAATTGCCATTATTTCATGCTAATTAATATTGAGAAGTTCATGGTATCAAGTAGAAAATTGCCCTAATCCGGAGCCAATAATGTATTCAGACAGAGGCAATGTTTGAGTGCAGCTCCATACATTAAACTGAGAAAGATCAGATACTGTTACCATGACAAGGAGCCGCATGTTCCATTAAATCCTGAAAGAACATGTTCATTTTAACCAAGCACTTACAAATGTCATCCAGATAAACACATTAGTACATTCGATTCACAAATGTGTTTGTATTTTCCAGATACATTAGAGTGAATCATTTGCAAACGTTGAGATATTGGATACCAGCTTCATCTCTTTTCAAGCCGATTCAGTTATCTGGTAATGGGGGTCATGGTATAGGGCGTCAGATGGCTCAGTGGTTAAGGCGTTGGCCTCATGATTGGAAGGTTGCGAGATCGAGCCCCGGCTGTGGCTATATGATGTTGTGTCCTTGGGCAAGGCACTTCACCCTACTTGCCTCAGGGAGAATGTCCCTGTACTTACTGTAAGTCGCTTTGGATAAAAGCGTCTGCTGAATGAATAAATGGAGAATGTAAATGTAACGCTTGTACTGTGCTTGTACTGTGCTTGAACTGGTCAGGTGCAGGAAGTGACATCACTCGGTCCGCCAGTGACCAGGTCAGTCTGTCAGCAGCGTCATCACTCAGCGGATGCCTAATGAGGTCACAGCACACACCTATCCTGTCGTTACCGCCCTCGTTTAACAGCAACCATCTACGCAGGATGTGTCGAAGATAGACCAGAGAACTAAAGAGCAGACTGGCAGGAAAGATGTTGCTCGACTGAAGATAAACCTCAGTGACTCCAGCAGAACAATACCTGACAGCTTCCTAGCCACATTCACATGGCTGTTTCCATGGCAATGCAGCCATTGGCCCTGCTTACAGATGGTACATCAAAAGCAGACTCACCATTAAACAGCAGGTGATGTGGCTGTGCTGTAGCCTACTTAAGATAGACCCAAGCATTCTCCGAGCCTCGGTGCTTTGAATCCTACATTACTGTCCCTGACCGGACACAATATCATTACAGACCAGCCACAAGCAATGGGACTTGTGGGGTGAAATAATTACAGTATAAATCTGGTATCAGTAGTTAAGCAATGACCTAAAAAGATGATCACATATTTAATATTTGCTCTGTTATTCTTACGCTCCTGTCAAAACTACCTACATCACATTCCATGAAGTCCTCTGAGCTTAAGTAAGAGCACGGGGGAGTCAATGATCTCAGATTCAGATGTACCTAGGGACAGGTTACATATGAAGGTTTCAGACCAGACCTCATGTCCTAAAGACCATCTAATCTAAACAGGTGAGAGGTGGTCTGGGACAGCGGCCAGGAGGGCTGTGTGTGTCTGTGTGTGTCTGTGTGTGTCTGTGTGTGTCTGTGTGTGTCTGTGTGTGTCTGTGTGTGTCTGTGTGTGCCTGTGTGTGTCTGACCAGGAATGTGTGTGTCTGTGTGTGTCTGAACCAGAATCCCTCACACAAGTGGCTGAGACACCAGCGCTAAGTACTTATGGTCAGACAGAACTATGGCTTTGGAGAGGTAATGATCATTAATACAGATTCCAATTACAGATGTGTTGCCTGGAAAGCAATCTTTGTTAATGTATATTGAAGATATAGAGTTCTAATAAGAACTTGTAGGACACTTTCGAAATTGTCTGTCCTCAATTAGCCCCAAGGTCATTTTAACGGCCAGTTTATTGGAATAGTTTTTTGGTACTTAATGGAATTTCCTCCTATTTAGGGACACTGTCACACAGTTTAAACATCCCATCGGCTGTGTTGGGAGGTGGTTGGTTATGTAAAAACTTGGTCTGTCAAAATACAGAGCTCTCTGTCCCCAACACAGGAATCTCAGGCTGGGAATCAACAACTCCATTTAAAGCCTCAGGTTTGGAAAGGAAGGAGAGAGACACATCCTCGAATACGAGTGCCTGTTTGAACCGAGGTTATGAATATAAATAGTGAAAGAGGAGAGGAGGAGATGAAGGTTGTTTCGCCCTAAACAGTCCAGTGGCAACATCACAGAATCATAGGCAGATGGATCGTGGCTGTTTTGAGCAGGGTGGATGGGGGGTTAGTGGCTGCTCTGAGCAGGGTGGATGGGGGGGGGTTAGTGGCTGCTCTGAGCAGGGTGGATGGGGGGGGTTAGTGGCTGCTCTGAGCAGGGTGGATGGGGGGTTAGTGGCTGCTCTGAGCAGGGTGGATGGGGGGTTAGTGGCTGCTCTGAGCAGGGTGGATGGGGGGTTAGTGGCTGCTCTGAGCAGGGTGGATGGGGGGTTAGTGGCTGCTCTGAGCAGGGTGGATGGGGGGTTAGTGGCTGCTCTGAGCAGGGTGGATGGGGGGTTAGTGGCTGCTCTGAGCAGGGTGGATGGGGGGGTTAGTGGCTGCTCTGAGCAGGGTGGATGGGGGGATAGTGGCTGCTCTGAGCAGGGTGGATGGGGGGTTAGTGGCTGCTCTGAGCAGGGTGGATGGGGGGTTAGTGGCTGCTCTGAGCAGGGTGGATGGGGGGTTAGTGGCTGCTCTGAGCAGGGTGGATGGGGGGTTAGAGGCTGCTCTGAGCAGGGTGGATGGGGGGGTTAGTGGCTGCTCTGAGCAGGGTGGATGGGGGGGGTTAGAGGCTGCTCTGAGCAGGGTGGATGGGGGGTTAGTGGCTGCTCTGAGCAGGGTGGATGGGGGGGTTAGTGGCTGCTCTGAGCAGGGTGGATGGGGGGTTAGTGGCTGCTCTGAGCAGGGTGGATGGGGGGGTTAGTGGCTGCTCTGAGCAGGGTGGATGGGGGGTTAGTGGCTGCTCTGAGCAGGGTGGATAAGGGGTTAGTGGCTGCTCTGAGCAGGGTGGATGGGGGGTTAGTGGCTGCTCTGAGCAGGGTGGATGGGGGGGTTAGTGGCTGCTCTGAGCAGGGTGGATGGGGGGATAGTGGCTGCTCTGAGCAGGGTGGATAGGGGGTTAGTGGCTGCTCTGAGCAGGGTGGATGGGGGGTTAGTGGCTGCTCTGAGCAGGGTGGATGGGGGGTTAGAGGCTGCTCTGAGCAGGGTGGATGGGGGGTTAGTGGCTGCTCTGAGCAGGGTGGATGGGGGGGTTAGTGGCTGCTCTGAGCAGGGTGGATGGGGGGTTAGTGGCTGCTCTGAGCAGGGTGGATGGGGGGTTAGTGGCTGCTCTGAGCAGGGTGGATGGGGGGTTAGTGGCTGCTCTGAGCAGGGTGGATGGGGGGTTAGTGGCTGCTCTGAGCAGGGTGGATGGGGGGTTAGTGGCTGCTCTGAGCAGGGTGGATGGGGGGGTCTGTCAGCATGTGTCAGGGTTTGGGTAGTAGTGCCTCTGGTATCCTCTGTCTGCACTGTTTACACAGTCTTGCTGTTCATCGACACAAACCAATCATGGTTCTGACCCACACAACATTCTCACAAACCTCCAGAACTTTAAGACATTCATGGTTCATATTTGTTGTTGGCGCTTGAGTTCGATCTGCAGCGCTTTCTAATGATGCGCATTTTCACGATTAATTCCAGAAATAATGTTTTCAAACACAGTATGTAAACAATACCCGACCTACTAATAGACCATACTGTGTACGTTTGCAATATTTTCATCCATTCAGCCTCTGTGTCTTCAGGCATGGCATTCTGTTGGTCTGTTTTTACCTTGTCGTGAAAAATGTATGACAGGGGAGCTTAGCACGGAAGTGTGGCTACTCTGCTGCAATGACGCACTGGGTGTCGTCTGATTGGCTGCTCCCCTCCCTCCTTCCCTCCCTCCCTCCCTCCTTCCCTCCCTCCCTCCCTCCCTCCCTCCTTACTTCCCTCCCTCCCCCTCCCTCCCTCCCTCGCTCCCTCCCTCCCTCCCTCCCTCCCTCCCTCCCTCCCCCTCCCTCCCTCCCCCTCCCTCCCTCCCTCCCTCCCACTCCCTCCCCCTCCCTCCATCCCTCCCTCCATCTCCTCGTGACTGAGGCAGCCAGCATCCTCCCTATTCTATAAGACTCATTTATTCACAGTTGCTTGCTTGCTGTGACCTTTAGCAGCAAGCTTCCTTTCTGAGGAGAGAGGTACCCTTACTGGAAAGACAATTGAAACACACCTTTTCCCTATATTACTTCAGAGCAGCATCTAGTCCAGTCTCATCAGACTGACTTCCCTCCCTGGTTGCCTGTTCTACACATGAACAAGGTCCCCAGGTGCCAGGATGTGTGAATGAAGAACGTATTCTCTCCGAATCAGCTTCTTTACTCATAGCTGAAGTCATAACGCTAATGATCTGTGGCTATTTATAACTGCGGCGTGTTTGCGCTTGGCACGATCCGTCTTTTAATCTGCTCCTGGGTGTTGGATGAATGTGATTAGGGATGCAAACAGCAGAGAGACAGGCTTTTCCCAGTGGTGCTAAAGACGCTGTCTCTGTTACCTCAGAGCCAGAATGCTTCAGGGAGAGCATTGAGAAGCAAAGATTTACAGAAAGATGTGTTTCCTGAAAATGTAACTGTTTAAGGAGGTTTATCTGCCAAACAATGTCAGTGGTTCGTAGTCTGATTTTCTGCCTCATTCATGGTTCCTTTTCACCTACAAATAATCAATACTCACCTCAATACTCGTTCATTTGTCTGGTTTAAATACTGTGCTTAGATCCCACCCACCTCTAAATCACCCATGCTTAGATAAATCCATGGCTTGTTTATCATGGGTTTGCATGTGAAGTGGGGGGGTTGCAATGGTAACAAAACCAGCGAAGTACACAAGTGTGGAGTGTTGAGCCTGTCCTGGAAGTGCAACTCCAACGGGGTCTGGCTCACAGGTGCAAACAGGAAGCAGCATGCTGTCGCACCGAGGAAGAGGAGGAGGAGCACAGCTGCAGCCTTCCTCAGGGGCTGCCTCCGTTCCTTTCCTCTCTGCTCTTCTCCTTTCCTCGCCTCCTCCCTCCTCCCATCTCCTCTGCTCCTTCTGCCAGGCAGTCCGATTTTCCACTTGGACGTTTTTCCCGCCCGAAGCAATGCTCCTCTGCTGCTGTGAAGCAGAAGGGTCGGCCATATCCCTCACAGCACTCCTCACCAGAGGAACGGGATCTCACCCTTTTTAGCACCATCTAAACTAGATGGCGGTCACCCTGAAAAGGGTGTGGGGGGGGGGGCGGGGGACGGGGGGATGGGGGGCGGGGGACGGGGGACATCCTCACTGTCTTGATCACGCTCCCTGGAAACCCCTTCCCCCGGCTGCAGCACGACACGAGACACGTAGCCGATGAGGTAGCCGACAGAGCGACGGAGGAGAGGAGGAGAGGAGAGGGGAGGGGGGGAGGGGAGGGGGAGGGGAGCAGGCGTGTGTGTGTGTGTGTGAGAGAGAGAGTGAGAGGAAAGAGGAGAGGCAGAGTGAGTGAGAGAGCGAGAGAGAGAGGGAGGGAGCGAGCGAGAGAGAGAGAGGAAGCGAGGCAGAGGGAGAGTGAGTGAGAGAGCGAGAGAGAGAGGGAGGGAGCGAGGCAGAGGGAGAGCGTCTCACGCTGGCATTCAGGCTGCTGTAGCTAAGGCAGGCAGAGCAGAGCAGGGGGGACGCTTTTCTCCACCTCACCCAAGAGAAGCTGCTTCACTCGCGCGCGCACACACACACTCTCTCTCCTGAGGAGTCGTGGGTAAGAGCGTGGGAGGAGGGGACACACACGCCTCGCTTGGCTGTTGTTCCAACTGTAAAGAGCTTTTGCTCGGTGAACCTCCAGCCTCCCAGCCTTCCTCCGCCTGTGGACAGATCCACCAGCAGAAGACCCGGCCTCCCTCTTCTCCCTCCTCTTCAGATCCGGCCAAGCGCACCGCCCCCCCCCCCGCCGTCCTCGCCGCCATGAACTTCCTGCGCCGACGCCTCTCCGACAGCAGCTTCATCGCCAACCTTCCCAACGGCTACATGACAGACCTCCAGCGGCCCGACCCTCCGCCCCCTCCTCCGCCCACTGCCACGGCCCCTCCTACCGCTGGCCCCGGACCAGCCACATCGCCGGGCCCGGCCGCCTCCACAACAACGCCCTCCGTCTCCCCGGGCCCGGAGCGCCGGCCCCAGCCTGCCCAGTCCGCAGGGTCGGGCTTTTTCAGCTCCATCACCAACGTAGTGAAGCAGACCGCTGCCTCGGCCGGCCTGGTGGAGCAGACGCCGGTCCCTGCTGCCGCCTCCAAGAAGTTCAAGATCCTGCTGGTCATCGATGAGCCACAGCACGAGTGGTGAGTCCTCCTGATTGGAGCGTGAGCGCAATCAGTGGTGTCTTCAGGCTGTGATTGGTGGGGTTATGTGGCTTGAGAGTTTGATGGTGGGCTACAGGTTCTGTGGCTGGAGAGTTTGATGGTGGGCTACAGGTTATGTGGCTGGAGAGTTTGATGGTGGGCTACAGGTTATGTGGCTGGAGAGTTTGATGGTGGGCTACAGGTTCTGTGGCTGGAGAGTTTGATGGTGGGCTACAGGTTCTGTGGCTGGAGAGTTTGATGGTGGGCTACAGGTTATGTGGCTGTGGGGCTGGAGAGGTCTTGGGCACGTTGAAAGTGGGGTGAATTCAAAGCAAGGATTTTCCCGTGATGTCAGTGAATCTTGATCTCAGATATTCATTCAACTCACAAATTATGTGCACCGAGAACACAAATTCTCTGAAGCCGTGCAGAATGTTTACTAATATTCTCTGTCTAATGCCTCCCATTGGAGATATTTGTATGCATGTGGAACAAGATATTCCTCTAGGGCTCGATATCACACATCCACTCCCCCTTTCAAAACATCGGCTGGGGTGGCATGGTGCTCAGTTCGCTGTCTGCCATCGTTAGGATCATGGAATGAGACTGCCATCGTTAGGATCATGGAATGAGACTGCCATCGTTAGGATCATGGAATGAGACTGCCATCGTTAGGATCATGGAATGAGACTGCCATCGTTAGATCATGGAATGAGACTGCCATCGTTAGGATCATGGAATGAGACTGCCATCGTTAGATCATGGAACGCCGTTCCCCCTGCATGTGCAGTGAAAGGGTGGATGGTGGTGCCTGGCTGTGGAATAATTCATGCAGTAGTACTATCACCATAGTGACCGCAGAACATGACGGTCATGGATGAGTTCAGAGAACCTCCCAGGGTTTCTGTCATTTGGGATCATTTCATATCATCACTGGCAGCGTTGCCTGGTTCTTTCAGCCCTGTGTGTGTACTGTGTGTGGACTGTGTGTGGACTGTGTGTGGACTGTGTGTGGATTGTGTGGTGGACTGTGTGGTGGACTGTGTGGTGGACTGTGTGTGGACTGTGTGTGGACTGTGTGTGGACTGTGTGTGGACTGTGTGTGGATTGTGTGGTGGACTGTGTGTGGATTGTGTGGTGGACTGTGTGGTGGATTGTGTGTGGACTGTGTGTGGACTGTGTGTGGACTGTGTGTGGACTGTGTGTGGATTGTGTGTGGACTGTGTGTGGATTGTGTGGTGGACTGTGTGGTGGACTGTGTGGTGGACTGTGCGTGGACTGTGCGTGGACTGTGCGTGGACTGTGCGTGGACTGTGCGTGGACTGTGCGTGGACTGTGTGTGGACTGTGTGTGGACTGTGTTGTATTAAGGGGACCAGGAGGGTCTCCTATAGAGAAGGTATTTTGGATGAGCTTCCATTAGCTTTTTTCCTGCTCTCAAATCCAGACCTTTCACGTGGAAATCTGTTGATGACTCGTGCTGCAGTGCATCATGGTGATTGACGATTGTCAGACAAGGTGCGTTGTTTTGATGGGAGTCCATGTTGTTTGTATCTATTGACAGGTTCCACTGAGATCAATGAAGTAAAGTCCGGGCTCAGGTATTCTTGTGTCCCATTCAATGACCCCTGACCCCTTCAATACCCATCCTGGACAGAAACATGCTTGAAGATCGACAGCGAAAAGATATGTGGAGCCACTAAACATGCCACAATGTCTGTGTGGTTGTAGGGGATGGAAATAGATGTGGTCCCTTTAATTAAGGAAAAAATATATAAATATGGACGAAGATAAAAGATGGGTAAACAAAAAAAGTGAATTATTTTGCTCAGTAGACAATTCAATCTCACTCTTCAAATATTAGCATCACTTGCTTGCTTTCAGCCCCTTAAAGCGCAGCGCCCCTCCTCCTTGATACAGCTGCACATCTTTGACTGGTGTCATCCTGCAGAGCCAGAGAACCTGCACATTCATAGTGGCTCCAGAGAAGTTGCAACATTTTACATAGTTGAACTGAATGCAATTAGGAAATACAATACATACCTGCTTTTGCATCTGAACCCAAAACACCAATGTGTAGCGTCAAACAGCGCCAAGACAGCGAGGCCAGGAAACCCGCAGGGACTTTGGAAAACCGTGAAACGCGAAGAAAACGACATGAATATTTCATTTATTTCAGGAAAACCCTTTGTGCAGGCTTTACAGGGTCCCACACATCTCACTAAACGCTATTGATTTCCCCCTGAGTGAGGAATGGGACAGGCCCTCAATAAAACCGGACCAGGGAAGAAAAATGTATATTGTGACTCTCTGTATTGATTGAGTTTAGCTTTCAGCAATAATAATGCTGTGTGTCACCCGCCCCCCCCACCCACCCACCCCCCCTCCATCCTCTGTACACACACACACACACAAAGTCCCACAGACGATGCCATTCACATTTTCTTTGAAAGATCGCTTAGACGTCAGAGGCCAGTCGCAGCACAGAAGGATGGTATCGGTCGTGGCAGCTTCAAACCTGCCAGTCAATAACACGGGGGGGGGGGGGGGGGATTGGGGGGGATTGGGGGGGTGGAGACGGTGTCCGGGGTGATTTGTATGCGTGACTGAGTGATGCGAAGCGGGAGAGGGTTACAACAGCAAGCTGCTATCAGTCGTTCACCTGTCACTCATCTCGCCTCGTCCTCACTGCAAAACAGTCGAGCTGTTTACGAGCCAGGTGAAGCTCATTAAGCATATGGGGGGAGAGGACACCGTTAGATGTGGAAATACTCCTGCTTAATGTGTGATTTGTGGCTCTGCTCGTAGTCTTGAGTGTAACAGGGGCCCTGGTGAAGGTTGCTTAGCTGTAAAGACAGCAGACTCAGGCACATTACAGCTGCTCTTAGATCAGCACTTACTTCCTGAACTCGCAGATGAAACTGCAAAATGGGCGCCAGCAGTGTAACTATCAGGACGCCGCACAACATCAGGGTTATATAACCCGGCCTGTAATACTCCAGGCTCTCCAAGGTGGAGGAGAGGGAGAGTCGGGGGATGAAGGGGGATTTGGGCTGCTGTCTCTCCTTCTCTCCTCATGTCCCCTGTATCTCCTTATGTCCCTTGTCTCTCCTTCTCTCCTTATGTCCCCTGTCTCTCCTTATGTCCCTTGTCTCTCCTTCTCTCCCATGTCCCCTGTCTCTCCTTCTCTCCCATGTCTCCTGTCTCTCCTTATGTCCCTTGTCTCTCCTTCTCTCCTTATGTCCCCTGTCTCTCCTTCTCTCCTTATGTCCCCTGTCTCTCCCATGTCCCCTGTCTCTCCTTATGTCCCTTGTCTCTCCTTCTCTCCTTATGTCCCCTGTCTCTCCCATGTCCCCTGTCTCTCCTTATGTCCCTTGTCTCTCCTTCTCTCCTTATGTCCCCTGTCTCTCCCATGTCCCATGTCCCTCCTTCTCTCTCCTCTGGTTCGTCACCTTCAGTGTCCTGTCGTCTCTGGAGGGGGGGAATGAGCGAGCTCAGGCTCGTCTGTGATTAAGTAATGAGGAGTGATTCATCACATTTGTCCCCTGAGGGACTCATCTGGGATCTCTGTCTCTCTCTTGCTCCCCCCCCCTCTCTCTCTCTCTCTCTCTCACACCTTCTCTACGTCTCTCTCTCCCTCTCTCTCACTCTCTCTCTCTTTCCCTCTCTCTCTTGTTCTCTCCCTCTCTCTCTCTCTCTCTCTCTCTCACACCTTCTCTACGTCTCTCTCTCCGTCTCTCTCACTCTCTCTCTCTTTCCCTCTCTCTCTTGTTCTCTCCCTCTCTCTCTCTCTCTCTTGCTCTCTATGTCTCCCTCTCTATCTCCCTTTCTCTCTCTCTTGCTCTCTCTCCCTCTCTTGTTCTCTCTCCCTCTCTCTTGCTCTCTCTCTCTCCCTCTCTCTCTCTCCCTCCCTCTCTCTCTCTCCCTCCCTCAGGAGGAAAGAGTATATTTGCTTATGTATTTTCCATCTGACAGCATTGTCACACAGCTCAGTTTCCAGTGGCAGGTGGTGTGAAGCTGGAGTGTCCATCATCACCACTACCACCTCCACACCAACCATCACTGCCCCTGGGTACCATCACCTCCACTACCACCCCCACACCAACCATCACTGCCCCTGGGTACCATCACCTCCACTACCACCCCCACACCAACCATCACTGCCCCTGGGTACCATCACCTCCACTACCACCCCCACACCAACCATCACTGCCCCTGGGTACCATCACCTCCACTACCACCCCCACACCAACCATCACTGCCCCTGGGTACCATCACCTCCACTACCACCCCCACACCAACCATCACTGCCCCTGGGTACCATCACCTCCACTACCACCCCCACACCAACCATCACTGCCCCTGGGTACCATCACCTCCACTACCACCCCCACACCAACCCTCACTGCCCCTGGGTACCATCACCTCCACTCCCACCTCCACACCAACCCTCACTGCCCCTGGGTACCATCACCTCCACTACCACCCCCACACCAACCATCACTGCCCCTGGGTACCATCACCTCCACTACCACCCCCACACCAACCCTCACTGCCCCTGGGTACCATCACCTCCACTCCCACCTCCACACCAACCCTCACTGCCCCTGGGTACCATCACCTCCACTACCACCCCCACACCAACCATCACTGCCCCTGGGTACCATCACCTCCACTACCACCCCCACACCAACCATCACTGCCCCTGGGTACCATCACCTCCACTACCACCCCCACACCAACCATCACTGCCCCTGGGTACCATCACCTCCACTACCACCCCCACACCAACCATCACTGCCCCTGGGTACCATCACCTCCACTACCACCCCCACACCAACCATCACTGCCCCTGGGTACCATCACCTCCACTACCACCCCCACACCAACCATCACTGCCCCTGGGTACCATCACCTCCACTACCACCCCCACACCAACCATCACTGCCACTGGGTACTCAAACTGTTCTTCTACAGGTCATTCTGATGACCGCACCACTAATGTCAGTCACTTTTATTTTTCTGACTTCCATGCAAATCATTTCATGACGCACACAGTTATCAATAAGAAAATAGATCAAAGGCCTGCAGTACAATACAACCTGCTCTCCTTTAGGCTCTTTCATCCTATTAAAGTCCAGATTGAATCTCCAGTTCCCACTGCCTGGTAACCTTGTGCTGTCCAGTATCTATCGGACCACAATGACTGATTCATGAGCAACACAACAACCATCCAGGAAATTAAACACGGAGGAGAAAAGAGCAGAGAAAATGTCACACAGCAGAAATATGATTTGTGATGACAACAACAAAAAAACATAATACCGGTAATTATTTATTGTCAAGAGGGGAAACAAGAAATAGATCAAGACATTAATCACAGTCATCGCCTGTTAGCGAGGGTTAGGCAGAAACAGAGAGCATTTAAAACTAGCAGGGGGCTGAAACCCCCAAATCACATTCTGTCAGCGATCTCAGATAAAGACAGCAGTGACAGTGTGAGGGTTCGTTCTCTCTGTGGACTGTGTTCCTTTACCTCCAGTCTCTGCTGCTCCCTGCTTTAACAGTCAGCTTGTAATTAGCACGTCTTGTCAGTCCATCTGGGGGGAGGCTTCTCAGTGAGTCTCCACATGGTCGCACCTCTGACTGAGGGAGCCTATATCCGTCCCTCCGCCCCCACCGCTGCCATGCGACTCCTCCTCATCCCGCTAAGACATCTGATGTTGCGACAACATGTCGACTGACAGAGTGCAACACTGCTGTCAATAAGCCACGTCCTGCTTGTGTTTACACCACATGACACCGTGTACTGAAAGTATCCCACTGCTCAGGTACTTATATTCATTTCAGGAAGCAGATTTTTACGTTCGTTGCCGTTTAGTATTTGTGTGTGTGTGTGTGTGTGTGTGTGTGTGTGTGTGGGGGGGGGGTATTTTCGTTATTTAAACTGAAGAAAAGGGTAAAGCCATACATCCATGCCTCTATTAGATGTAAGCAGGTGTGATTATCAGTGTTTATCTTTGTAGCAGCATCGTCTCACCAACTGAGTAGAAGTCAGAGCTGAAAGTGTTTCCTTTTCAAGATGGTCCTAATCAATACGGCCAGCGCTGAAATCCAGTTAGCAGTTCCCATCTTGTTTACGAGCAGAATATTCCTCACATCTCTTAGGCCTTGCAGCCAAACACAACACCCATCTTAAACTAATGACCAGACTGGCAGCCAATCAGAAGCACCGGGCTCAAAGACTCAGCTGCTAGCTTGCATCATCATCATCTTCACCATCAGCTTCATCCAGTGTGGAGAACAGCTTGCTGACAATGACAGCAAAAATATTTTAATTTCGAAAAATACCATATGGCCATCTGCCTAATTGGTTTCAGCACAGAGCATTTTGAGACGGTCAAGGAAAAGGTCGGTTATCATCACTATTGCATCGAATAGAGCGGATCAATATGCCGTCAGCACGACATGGCCTTTAGGTCATTTGTTTCCTGGCAGAATGACCTTTTACCAGGTTGGAGGCCACAGCCACGAACATGTCCTCTGGTTACTCCTCGGTCTACTGATGTGGAACATGGACGCAGTGGCAGGTTGAGAGGCTGAAAGGCTTCCTCCTGTACTCTGCCCGCCATCTGGACAGTTCGTGCACAAGTATTACTGGCGAAAAGGTATTAAATGTATTTAGCTTTGCCATGGCAACACCTGCTCTTCTCTTATCCCGAGGTGTGATATTCAGCATGTCAGCAGACAGGATTTTCCAAATATGGCGTTTTGCAACTTGTGAAATGTATATGAATACTGATGCTGTGTGCGACCTGGACCTAAAATGAGACAAGACATGAGTGCCACTCAAACTACACTGGGTTTAGACAGAAAGTATCATGTGTTGCGCTGGTCCACACATTGCCTATGAATGAAGTTATCTCAGTAATCCCACGATGATATTGTCAGACCTCTGAAGACATCATCTCTGGGGCTGTTTGTCCCCCCCCATCCCCCCTGGTTCCTACCCCAGTGGACAACTGTAATTCTCCCAGGATTGTGTGGACCAAACATAACCCTTCCCCCTAAACCCCAGTCAGTCTCCCTTGGCCTGTGGCTCACTAGGCTTGTCATGACTGGATCTCTCCAGTTCTGATACCCTACACTGTAAAAAATATCTGAGCTTATTTACACACAAAAAATTGTGGCAACAATTTCCACTTAATTTTTTAAAGTAAATTCTTACCTAGATTTTCCAAGTATCCTTTACTATAATATTTCATGTAAAGCTTAGAATTTCTTTTACATTTTTCTAGCTTTCTGAATGTTAATAAATCCTTTAAAAGTAAGTTTTTTCTACTAATCTTTTCCTGTTTTCAAACCTAACATGCTTCAAATTCTTTCAGCATTAATCGGTACATATCTGTATAACACATTTCAATAGTGTAATAACATGACACCATACAATTTACTTAACAACTGGTTTAATTAAGCATTTTATAAAATACATCACATTTTATCAACAACACATACATGCCTTTGTTTTGTTTCCACATTTACTGAGCACTTCAGCACCATCGATTACAAGTGCAACATCCACGGATCATCTCGGGAGTAGACAAGAAGGATCTTCATAGGTTGAGACTGGCTGCTTCGGTCATTCTCCTTGATTAAAGAAAAACACAATATTACATTAACAAAGCTCCACTATGATGCTCTAGAAATCCAGAGTTCTCGTGAGAACACAGTTTGAATTTGCTCTGCAAGTCACTCTTGCAATAACTAATGATGCTCATAACTCAAGCTGCCAGAGTCAAGATGCACCAATCACAACCATGTACGCAAATATGAGTTGGGCTATTTTTAGTAATCATAGCCAGACCTTAAATCTTTCTGGACTTGGGTCTGGATTTCCAGGTTAAAATCTTGGTAAAATAGCTGAGAAGTTACATTTGGCACTAAACCATTTAGTTAGAAAACTCCACAAATTTTCTTCCTGGCAGTGTCAAATACCCAGAGAACTGTACAGACAATATGGAAGGAATGGCTGTCATATGTCAACACAAACAACCATATAATTACAAATGTGTATACCTGGCACTTGAGAAACAGGTAATCGCTGCTTTCTCTAAAGTATTCTATGAGGCTGCAGATGACAGCTTCTCTTTACTATGGAGCTGTTAGGAGACACATTTTTACATAGCATTATAAAAATTACCAGTCAAAAGTTAGTACAGACCCAACACACATAAGGTTATGCAGTGAACGAACAAAATACAGGTTAGCCTATATAACTGACAAATGACTGACAACTACATAACTGACAAAACCTTACTAACAACAATGTTGACACAAAGACTACAGGTCACTGCAGATATTCAGAGTTAAATTTGATATATAACAAGAGAGGAGTAAGTTAGCTGTTTGGACATTACTTAGACGATTGGAATTTAGCAACCCCTACGACAAAAAAAAAACGGTTTAACCCATAGCTGCGATGCTAATTTAGCTTGTATTGCCTTCCAAAAAGATTAGCAGCGGGGCTGTGGTTATTTTGTATTCATAACTTTGGCTCTGGTGCTACAGAGTTTGACAGATTGATGACACAATCTACAAAATCAACCATTGACCGAAAATAACGGCTCTGTCTGGGATGATGAACAAACGTAGACCGTAACGTTACTGCTAGGCCTAGCTAGCATTGTATGTTGCCAGGGTAGGCTAACTGACATACACTAAAAAATGTGTCGGATTCAGGCAAAACAATTTAAAGTCCTACTTAAATCTTACACATTTTATGGGTTTCATAAATGATCATCGTCGGTTTCATATGTCGGATTTATGCCGCGCGATTTACGATCATGTAATTCCAACAACTTTTTTTGTGTTCGAGCTTCATGAGTTGGAGCTTAATTGTCATATTTATTTTAATCCTGTTTACAACCAAGACCTTAAACCAAACCTTAAACCAACCAAGACCTTAAAAAAAAACTAAATGTAAGACCTTACCTCATGAAGATGAGTCGAAATGAGCCTTGAGCACGTTGTCTCGAGATGATTCAAGGTTGATCCGCCTCGCTTCAAACCTCGTGACCAAGTTCAAGTAAAATGCGCATGCCTACTGATTACAAAATTCTTTGGGATATATTTCACCGGACACTTTTAACATTCTACATAGATCTTGCAGGGTATTTACTAATAAATAACGTGTGTGGTTCCAAGTATGTTTTACATAATACAATTAAGTAATTGAGTGTAGTTTATCTAATATTATAGTGAAATGGACAGAATGTTGTAATGTTATGTATAATGTACACGTTTAACTATAGCTTATTTACAACACCCCAAAGTCACAGCCTCAACATCATCAGATGCATTTACATGTCCTGTTGAGAGAGCCATGCCTCCTACACTACAGTTTACTGTATTCCTCAACAACAACAAAATTACCCCTCACCTGTTTGCATGTCTGTTTATAGATAAATGGGTAACACCATTTCCACATGAAGCAACCCATAATATCACGACACAGTAAGGCTTAATAATATTTTAATATTCAGTCATATCTCTGGAGATGTCCGTTGGCACCAGGTCAGCTGACGACCATGCATGTGCTGAGAGCTCCGGAAGGAAGGATCTTATTTCCGCTTGAACAAGCTGGAGAGCCAGGATTTGAAGCTCCTCTTCTTCTTCCTGCGGCAGTCTTTACAGGAGTAGCCGAACTTCTTCCCCAGCTCCTGGAGCTCCTTAGGCAGGGTCCCGTTCTCAGTGTAGAGGTCGCTGAGGCGCTTCTCCCAGTAGTCATGGTCCTGTTCAGAGACACAACAAACCCAAGGTGTGTAAAGGTGCCTGTCTGACAGTGTGTGTGTGTGTGTGTGTATGTGTGTGTGTGTGTGTTTGTCAGTCAGCTTACCTTCACCACAGGGGTTCTCATTTCCTCCAGGGTATCCAATCTATGCTGCTCCACATGGATCTCCAGCCTGGTCTGGAGCCTATCTATGGTGGCCTCTCTCCTAATAGGGATGTTGATACAATAGGGAGTGTTGTCTCCGTCCTTGGTGTCGCTAGAGAACTGAACAGAGGGCTTCAGGCCGGCCATTAGCTCGACGGCGACGATGCAGCAGAACGTCTCAGCCAGCTGTGGAGTCTCCAGCATGTTGGCTCTGCTCAGCTCCATCGTGGGTGAGAGCTGGAAGGCTGCGTCTCTGACGGACCAGGCTATTTTCTGGCAGAACTTGTCCTCCTCCTTAGACTGGGTGAGGCGGTGCAGGGTGTTCAAGAAGACACGGTTCTTTCTGTATCTCACTGCCTCCATCTGGACCAGGAGATGAGCATGTTCCACCATCTCCTCCTGAAGGACCTGCTGCTTCTTACGCTCAGATATATTCATGGGCCAAGCGTGGTACTCAAAAGCACCCCTCAGTACCTGCAAGGGAAATAAATCTTTAATGTATGTTTACCTTCTTTTGCCTCCTTGCTCACAAATTTATTTAACGATCAAATCAAATCAACATTTATTTGTACAACCCTTTTTACAAGCAATGTCACAGAGGGCTTCACATATGCCCATGGAACTGCCCCTCAACCAACCTAAACCCTCAAGGAAGACAACGATATCCTGTACAAGTAGAAAAGACCAGTTCAAACCTTTCTAATCACTGTCCGCGGGATCAGAGGGTCAGGCTTCTGGCCGAGAGCAATGGCAGGGTTCTTTTTGTGGTCCATCTTTGAAGTGAAACTTCAAAGAGGAATATTGATATGAAATATCAATACAAAAGGTAACGAGAGCTATAGTAAATAAAATTCGCAGTGTATCGCTGGTTGGTTTGTATCGCAAGTGACTGACAAGATTCCCTCATTCCACCAAACTTCCATAACTCAGTGTTCTAATTCTACAGTATGACATCACAATATGTTGCTCAGAAATCTGTTGTGTTTACATTGATGGTCTGCACAATGTGCTCCTTTTATGGTTGCACTTTACAGTAATATAACATGGATACATTAAAACGTGCATTAATACTCAATGCTAATCACAAACTATAGAATAGCAAAGTTTAACTATGACTGCTGCACCTGAGGATCATCTTCATTAAAATCAAATCCTTTTATTGTCACTCAACCATATAGTGCATTGCCAGACAACTAACAGTATAACCATTACTTTATTATTATTATTTACACACAAATACAAGGCAACTTACACATCTGTTATACAACACAATGTACAACATACAGTAGGGGAGATGAACTAAAGTAGTATGGTGACAGGTTGCTGTTGGTATATTATTATTTTTTATATGACATTAGAGCAGCCTGAAGCTGCTATAGGCTGTGTGTGTGTGTGTGGGTGCATGTGTGTGTGCGTGTGTGTGTGTGTGTGTGTTTTTTGGGGTCCACATGCCATGTTTGTGGTTCCTGCTCCTGCACCTCCACCTTTTGACAATTTATGAATTTAAATTCATACATACAACAGCACAACATGTCTTAACAAAACAACAAAAAACATACCGTTTTTTTTCCACGACTTTAACATATGTTACACTCATATATAAAATTATCCATGTCCCATATAGGTTGAATTTGGTAACCATTTTAACCAACAACAACAACAACAAAAATATCGCTCAACATTTTTCCGAAGAAAAGAAGACATGATCTCAGTTATATCCAGAGATGTTTTGCTAGCACAATTATTTGCCTAACAGGGTCAGCTGTGCTGTCAACTCATCCACATACATTACCTAATTAAGGGGAACAATTTATTTGTGCTGGTGCAGTTAAAAACATGCCACAGACCAAACTGGGGGTAGGGTGGGGAGGATTGCAACAAAAACACGTACATTTACCAGACGGATGTATCCAAAGCGACTGACAGTAAGTACATAGGTCGGGCCAGATGTGGCCCGCAAGCAAAACAATCTGGCCCAAGAGATTGTTTGAACTAAAGAATGAAAATACAAATATAAAATATACTTTTTTTTAAATCGGACTGCCAGTCTAAAAAATTCGCTTTATTTGGAAACTGAACAACCTCAATCTAAATGTTTATTTGTTTTATCTGGATACGAGAGTGAATAAGAACATCAACGAGGTGCAGTGTGAATGCTAAACATGGAAAAACATATGAAGTCAGTGGACAATGCCTGGTGCTTAAGTTCCAAACTAGTCCCTAAATCACAAGTTGTCATTGGACAAAAAATCACATAGGCTTCATATTATTGTGAAAATTAAAACATAGCTTCCTTCAAACGGCCAGACATCCAACATAGGCATTTACGTACATAAAATGGTGAAAAGTAAAACACGAGTTTTAAACATAGCGTGCGTTTTATTTAGGCCTTTATATATGACTGTGGTGGCACCAACAATGTAAACTGATAACAATGCACTGCACTGTCAAATCGGAGCAAATCAGAGCAAAAAAGGAACAAATCCACTTAATCTGAATCCACTCGACCATGGGCTGGAGCGCTCGGCCCCTGAAACGACAGCAGACATGCTACATTTACTGTAGGCCTGAATTATGCCTAGCCTACAACGAGACATTCATTAAAAATAGGCTACAGTTTAGGTTTTAGACACAATAACTGGTTTAGATTACTCTTACTTTTAAGAAAAGTGGCATCTCCCGCTGGTCACTATTTGCTGGATATCTGGTGAAATAAACGTCTCTTTAATCCTCTGGCAGTTCGCGAGATTTTGGTGAGTCAGCCTATTCCTCTCGTGCATTCATAGCTGAGAAGGACGACTCACATACGTAGGTGGAAGGGAACATTGTCAGAATGTAAAGTGCGAATTTCTTGAGGTTGCTGTATTCCTCGGAGCATAGTGGGCCTACCCAAAAGGCACTTACAGACTCCGCACTTATGAGCGCATCTCGCACAACTGAGGTGCTTTGGAAGTCAATAATTTCCAGCGCAGCCTGATCTAAAGAGGGGATAATTTCATTCACCAGGGAGGAGAAGTTGTCGGCTGGTTTTACTGCGAATGCAACCGAAACAACTCTTCCTGTTTCGCAAATAATGCATCTCCAGTGGTGTTGCCCTTCAAATGGAATTAGAGACAGCAGCAGGACGCTTTCAGAGATGCACTAGTGACCTTCTGTTGGGATTTGAGGCCTCGCACCAGGATCCTGTTGCTGTGTGCATAAGCACCTTTCAGGGCTTCGATTTAGCGCTTTCGCCCCTCTGTCTTCTGAAGGAACGCAACCTTGAAATTAGCATGCTTCGTTTCGTGGTGCCGTCTAATATTGTACTGCAGAGACACCCTCATTACAGATCAGGCATGTGGGCTTTGCATTAATAACACTGGGGAGGATGAAGACATAGTTCTCTGTCCATTCATCATTAAAAATCCTGTTCTCGGTGTTAATTTTTCTTTTGAATTTTTTTGCTAATGCTATTTTCGGACAGTTAACAGCAACAAGTGGAAATGATTGTTTTTTTGTTGTTGTTTTTTTTTTTACCAAGCGGCATATAATTAATAGCGCCCCTAATGGTCAGTCCACAAATGTAACCTACATCAGCCCGCTTGAACGTCTCAGTGCGTCTGCGCTGTCATTTCAAGAGCGCCTATCATTTTCATTATCACCCCTCCATTATCACCCCTTCCCCTATTAGCCATTGTTTCGGTTGTGGCCCGCCATGTAATGTATTGGAAAATATCTGGCCCGAGGCCAAACTTAATTGCCGACCCCTGAAGTACAGGGACATTCTCCCTGAGGCAAGGATGAAGTGCCTTGCCCAAGGACACAACATCATGTAGCCACAGCCGGAAATCGAACTCACAACCTTACGATTGCTTGGATTGTTACAAGAATGTCCCTCGTGGTTAGAATAATATGAAGGGGGAACGCTACTAAGATCTCCAAAGCAAACTTAAGCAAAGTGATCAGATTTGATGGACTTGTTCTGTCATGAATCATGTGATGTTGTTCGGTTCTTTGACGTAGATCGAGTGATTTATTGTTAATCAGTGACGGTAAGCTGCTGTGAAATTGATGAGGCACACCAGTGGCAGACCCTTAAAAGCTTTTTACTCAGTAAAAGTGACGGTGTAATGAGTTTTATGAACACACTGAGGTGCGCAGTGGGTGGGTGGTTGAGAGGTTCGTCATTTCTGCGTACGAAAATGGCTCCTTCCACTGTTAGAGAAGAACGAAGCGAGTGTGTTTGACAAGGCTCACATGTTAACCTCTTCTTCTGTAGATGACCTGGAAGCAGAAAATGGCTGCTACTGTCATATGTCTGACACAGTCTGGGATAATAATAGTTCTCCAGAGGCTAACTCCATCTGTGCTTCCGACAACTGAATCGAACACCTGCCGATCTTTTTCCTAACAATCGAAAACAGTTGTCACCTTAGTTAGTCACTCTTAATGGACACTGAAGTACCGTACAAGGTTGCTGTCATGATTCAGTGTTTTGATCACTTTGAAATACCTTTTTGACACAGGAAGAGCCAACAAACAAATCACAACATATTGACAAAAGCAGCCCAGGCTAACCCATCTGTTTATTCTTTATCCTCCTCATGACAAGATCTCCTCTAACCTGAAAGAGCTTCTTAGCATCACACGAATTAACATGAATCTAAAAGTGTTCTTCATCATCATTGGATTAGAGGACGACATGGATAGTTTGTGTTTTCTCTGCGAGGTAAACAAATTGAATTAGTTCTAGTTTGCAGGCAGCTAATTGAACAGGCTGTCCAGCAGCGCTGGGTAACAGTAGTTACTTTATCACATGGTGCTGCGTCGTGCCTCGGAAAGAGGTAGCTGGTCTCAGTGCCAGGTGTGGGTGTGTCCTGCTTGGCAAAGCCTTAATAATGACCACATCTCTAAGTAGTACTGCCTGGCAACGTGTCAATACCCAAAGCCTCCAAACAATATTCCATGTAATCATATCCTCCAACGAGCGCTAGAGTACAAAAGCACGGTCAAATGAATGACCGTCGTAAACACGCCTAATTACACCGAGGCGAACAATAAACGATGCTCTTTCAGGTCGTCAGGTGGGCGGTGTTAGTGAAGATGTGCTTCGAGATGGTAGCACTAACATCTATATGTGCCTACACTGTGCTGTGTAGCATTGTTCTATGGAGCGCATCTACGATCCACTTGGAACTAAAACAAATGATTTTAGCACCACTTGACACGTAGCAAAAGGACACGTGCAGACAACAGCCACTTTAGCACCACTTCTGGCTAAACGACACATTCATGAGAAAACAACTATCCTTGCTGAGGACATTTGTTGAAACGCGGAGCACTGAGAGCACCGTTCACCTTCGCTGCACTGCAGACACTCACTGATCATGTGGCACGACACGTTCTTCACAGAACCTGCAGACGCACGGTTCCATCCAGACGCACGGTTCCATCCGGTCTCATCCTGAGTAAGTACAGGGACATTCCCCCCTGAGGCTAGTATGGTGAAGTGCCTTGCCCAAGGACACAATGTCATGCTGGCACAGTCGGCGTTCAAACCAGGGACCTTCTGTTCTCTAACCCGACACCCTAACCCACTGCGCCACTTGACTCCCATCCCTCTCATTCTTCCTGCTAATGAAGCCAATGTCAGATAATTGATCTAGTCCCGTGTGACGTATTCAACACAGGCTTCTGAATCTGAATAAATCCTGCCAGACGGTGAACTGTAACAGAGTTAGGGCCTCTGCTGTTTCCCAACATGACCAGGGACCTGCTCTGGACTGATAAGACTGTTGTAGGTCTGCTGAAATTACTGGAGTGAAATTTCAGTGTTATACTGAAAGCTCCCATCAATCACTACAGGGCACACACACAAACACACGCATGTGCGTGTGTGTGCGCACACACACACCCATCCATCACCCCCAAACAAAGTAAAACTGCTGGAGCACCAGTCCAGTAAGTTTACCCTGTAACCATCACTGTGACCAAACCTTGACAAGCTCTCAGCTGTACTCAGCTCCAGCAGTAAATCACAGTCCTTTGTCCTGTGCAGGGCACTAAGATAGAGGCTGGGCCTTTTTAACTTAACTCTGGGCCTCACAGGTCCCCAGAGAAAGTGTGGGGCCCCTGGTCCCCTCGCCGAATCCCTTGTCTTTGCTTCATTGACCGTTGCCTCAGTAAGATGCTAGGCTTGATGTATCGTCCTCTCTCCTCTCCTCTGGCAAAGTGGCACTGCTACATCTTTGATTGAGCACAGCAATAAACTCCCAAAACATCGAGTTCAGCTTGGAAACTCTCAGTCCTTCCCCACAGCGTACAACACTTCTCTGGCCCTGGAGCCAGCGAAACCACATGGTGACTTAGGGAGAGACGGGTCCCCTTAATCAAAGAGGTTCACTTGAGTTAACTGCTGTTTACATCGCCTTAACGCTAAAAGGGGCTTTTATCATTTGAAGCTGATGCATTTCAGCTGCCGCTGTAGAACCGCTGATGTCTGTCAGCAGCAGGGACCGACACCTGCTCAAGTAAGATGGCTGAAACCATGGGTTTAGGTGCTGTGGCTGGCTTCCATCAGTACATTGCAAAGGACGAGGATATAAACCTGTCCAGAGAACTGATATCCATGTGATAACGCTGGTGAATCTCATTTCCTCATTAAGTTCTGAGTAGAGACAAACACAGTTAAGGTTTGGGGGCTCTGAACTCCTGAGTCTGCAGGCTGAATCGTTACTGACGTTCCTGCCAGAACGGCCCCGCCCACCTGTGATGTCACTGAGATCCGAGCCTGATGTGAAGTGAAAAGAGGGGCAGGATGTCTGCAGGGTTGCACGTTCGTGAGTCGCGTGTGCCTGTCATGCGTTGGTGCGCTGCGCCCCCGCGGTCTCGCCGCTGATCCGGGGGAACACGTGCTTCCTCTGCGACCGCAGCTGAGCGGCACATGAGCACCAGCCGGAGGGCACCGACACTCCACCAATGACAGGAGCCGATCGCGGAGAGATCGAACGTGGAGCGGCGAGGGATGAGGAAGGAAAGAGAGAGGGGGCGGAAAGCGGGGAGGGGAAAGAAGAGACAAGAAGGAGATGGGAGAGGAGAGACAGGAGAAGAGAGAGCGCTGCGACAGACAGACGCCATGACTGTGATGGAGGGAAACAGAGAGACGAGAACAAGAAGTCTTCAGTTAGGATGACGCATCACTGAAGCAGATCCCATTACAAGCAGCATGCAGATTACCCTTGGTAAATGTGCTCCGTGTTGATCTAATAACAGGAGGGGATGGGGCTTGGGTAAACATATCTTCCTCTCAGTGGGCGTCTCAGCTTGATGGCTGCTGAGGTTGGCTGGGCTGCAAGTTCTTTCTCTAATAACCTTATGGACCTTTAGGTCTGGAAATGAGCTCGCTCGCATCCATCTGTGGCGTCAGGTAAAAAGAGAGCGCTGTTGTTGTTGGAGCAGAACCTGATCTTTTTCTTTTTACAGCCTCGAGCAAATATTTTTCCACACACTGATTTAATTGACCAAGCTTTCCACCAGTGACTTCATACACTTTCTTTATAGATTGCGAAGTGGCCAAAAAAAGGTACATTTTAAGGTTGTGTGGCTGTACCCAAACACAAAAACCTAAAGCTGGTGGTTCACTGGGCCTTACTAGACGCCTACGCAGCCAGTAATTAGTCATATTAACATCCCCCCTAATCTCTGCATGGTGGATTTCATCCGCATGTTGTCAGAGACAAACCTTCTCTCCTCCCCCTTCTCTGTGGGAATCCGCATCGAAGCGGCTCTGCATCTTCCAGGCCCTGCTTCAGCGTGGCCGCACAGCCACTGAATGCATCCTAATTACTGCCACAGAATGGGCCACAGCCAGGGATCAGAGCAGAGCTCTCTGCCTGGGAAATGGCACAATATCCCACAGCCTCGCTGGATGTGAGTAATGAACGTCAGTGAACCACATTCAGAGGCTGGTCCCTGGCTGCAGAGTGACGCAGAGCAACGCCTGAGAGGGGCTCAACATCGCAATCCTCTGCTGTGTGTGGTTGGCTAGTGGTGATCAATAGAGGGCTCATTGTGTGTTAACCCTAATAAAGGCTCATGTCAATTCTCATTCCTCGGGCTTTGAATTATTGCAGCAATTAACCAGCTGGGTATTGTAATGCCGTAAGAAGCACAGGGATAGATTAATGGCCGGCTGTTTGGTGTGTGTGTGTGTGTGTGTGTGGGGGGGGGGGGGGGGGGGGGGGGTAAATATTCTGTAGATGACAGTCATTCTTTAGACGCAAAACCGATTTCAGCAATGGTTATTTCCTTCCACCCCTTGGGCTGAAGCCATAACTCTACAATCACACTGTAGATATACTCTGACACCTCTGCTATTGACACTCATTTCTATTTTCTTGTTCATTGGCTGGAAACAAAACAGTGAGTGTTGTCGAAGAACTTCATGGAGGGAGACACGGAGGGAAACAGAGCCATGAAACTGGGCTTGTATCGGGGCGCCCATGTGCATCAGATCCTGTCGGGTTGGTGTTAGCAGGTTGTGTTATGTCATCGATCCTCAGAGGTGTACTGAAGCTTGGCTTCCATGCGGTTCTCCTCATGGCAGGAGTTCTCTTCTGACGCAACCTGCTTTCCAAATGACGGAAAAAGCCGCTGTGTGTTTTTCTTTCTGACAGCTAAATGGCCGTTGTGATCATGAATCCTGTCCCCCCAGGCAAGCTGGCGGCTTGGGCCTCACAGGTTTTCTCATCGTATCTTTGGAAATGTGATTTATGACGCCCACCCAGTGTCACAACTAAGGGGCGAACGAGGGTGCCGAAAAACCGCAGAGAAAGCAGAAAGAACGAGGGGAACATTGATGGGACGATATGAGGGTTGCTGAGGGACTGCTGACACTGTGCTGTGCAACATTTCATCACATGGGATCCTGTCATTGTTTTTCAATAACCTTTTACGACAGTTCCCCTGTCCAATCCTTTTAGCATTTGGTTGAGACAAACACAAGCGGTGAACTCTTCTATTTGAACGTCTCTAAACATAACTAAAGAATATTAAACATACAGGAAGGTTATGTTCCTTGAATATCTTTAGCTGGTGCTACTGTGACAGGATGGGGATATTAAAGCTCAGCTGGATGGAGATATCAAACCAGAGTGACACGGTGACTAAGAACAGCTAAGGTCAAGGTCTCTGCCTCAAGCTGGTCTGATCTGAATCACAAACACACATTAGACTCAGAACAACAGCCTCGGCTGGAAGAAATAAATACAAGCTAGAATTCTTCCCTGCAGACAGAATCAGAGCGCTGAAGTCAAGTCCGAGAGACGAGCTGAGGATCAGAGGAGAAAAGTCTCCTTATTTTCCAAAACTATTGGACGGTACAGCAACTGATAAGGGATTCAGCATCTCACTTTAGTGGCTAAGTTAAGCTCACTGCCAAGGGCACAGAAGCCATTACTGAATATCAGAGAGGGAAGGCGACTGTGATCAATGATCCTGTTAGGGGAAGGCCATCTTTACTGGGAATATTCATTCAGCTGCTATTGCTCTGCAGAGATCGTGTTTGCGCATTGTTTTTCTCATCAAACAATATCTCCCCTAATTCAGAATTGATTAGAATTCCTGTAACATGAGTCGACTTCCCTTCCAGCTAAACGATCATGTTGTTCTACAGCCTTCCTTGATAGATGTGTCCTGCACTATGAGCAGGCAGCAATTTCAGCTCACCTCTCTTTAACCCAGGCAGACAGAAATAAATATACATCAGGGCCAGTATGAAGCTTAATGCAAGTCTGCCAGCTTAACCAAATCACTGCAATGATCTGCAACATGTAGACAGACTGATTATATTTACAGACAAACATAATCAGAATCATACTAAACCACATCATGGCTTATTTACAATGAATTATGTCAAAAGTATTTTCAAATGACTTTATTTTGATACACGTCATTCAAAATGTTATAAAAACAAAACAATACTCTCTTCTAATCACAAATGGTCCATTTGCAGCTGTAAGTGCAGATCGAGTGAATTAGAACAAAGCTTGTGTTCTATGCAGTGACAGGATCCTGGTCATTGACACATCTAATGACAGCTAAGAGAGGCACACGCACTACGAAGCTGAAGACATCAGAATAACTGCGTGGTCCATCTCTGGTAGGATTTCAGCATTCAGAGGTCGCAGCATGTTCCATGTGGCACTGTTTTGGTCAGGATTTTCACCTGAATCCTATCGCTAACATTTACACCATTTCCAAACGAGGTTTTTTTTTGTATATCGAGGTACCTTTCCACTGACTCTCGGTGTGTTGCAAACACATTCTTAGTTCTTTGTTTTAACGACTTAACTTTCTTCTTCTTGATCAAACTCGTAAAACAGGCAGCCATTAAGAAGCTACTGAACGAGTCTAGAGAGCTGTTAGTGTTTACTGCCATGCTGGTACGGGCTAATGGTACACCTCAACTTCACGCTGTCTCTCCCCCCCCCCCCCCCCCCCCCCCCCCTCCCTCCAGCTCTCATCTAACTCCCTTTATCTGTTTAGATCAGAAGGGAATCGCATGAATGACTCTTGTAAATCAGCTGCCCAGCCGATGGCCTCTTTCGCAAATATTCGGAAATATTGCGCGTGAGCTAGCCAGCGATTCCCAAAGACGTCCGTTTTTTACTCGTTTTTCGAACTTGTGGGTTTGACGCTCAAGTTACCGACATTTAACCGAGAGCATCCGGTAATTTTTCGAAATAAAATATTGTTATTAATTATCGTATTTCTTCGGCGGCCCGATAATAATAATCCCGATAATTATTTAGGGGGGCTGAAGAACATTTTAGGGGGGCCTGAACACATGAATAAAACATCCGCCTTAACTGCGCCTCATGGATGCATCACAGGGACACCGAATACAGAAAAGGTAAAGGGCACCACAGGTGTGCAGTCGACAGATTTACATGAACAATCCCTCAACCTGTGACCTTCTGTCTGTGTTGCCAGGCCTGAGCTGTGTTAAATCCAACACAGACACCAAACCTGCCCTAACCTAATACCAATGACTTGTGGGTATTAGAGTTAGTACTCTAGGTCGCTCTGTACACCCCCCATCCCAAAGCTCTGTTACTCTAGAACGTTGGTCACATCCACAGCTAGTTTGACTCAGCTCCCTGGACAGTAGACAGGTTCTGTGCTGGAGTGGAGCCTGCATTATGTAAAAGCCAACAGTAGACCCTCCCATTACAGCACAGCCTGTCAGCCCTGGCCAGAAGTGCACCCTTGTTCTGGTCCTCCACTTTGACTAAAAGCAGCCTCTCTCCAGATTACATCAGGGAATTGAATAAAACAGAGATGTGGGGGGGGGGGGCGAGGGAGGCAGGCCATTGTAGTATTAAAATGTGATGAAAGTGACCGATAGCACTGACAAGATGACTACACTTTATTGGAACGTATTACACTACAACAGGATGAGCATTTTCAACACAGCTCAGATGCTTATGTCACACGTTCATATGTGTCTTCAGTGTAGGATCCAGGGACTTGAAATTACATTTGTCCTGTCCTGAAGGTTTTAGATGTTTCCCTGCCCCGGCACACCTGATTCTAATGAAGGGTCGTTATCAAGCTCTGTGGAGGTGTGCTGGAGCAGGGAAACATCTAAAACCTTCAGGACAGCGGCCCTCCAGGACCAGGATTGGAGACCCCTGTTTTAAACCTTCGTAACCAAACATTTTTGAATGACGTCCCCCTAAATTATGCCTCCAAATGAAATGGGAGTTATCATCCTTTCATGTTGTGCACAACATGCCTGTGCTGGTCCGTGTTTTGTGACACTGTGAGCGCTGCCTGTGGCTGGCAGCTGAAGGTTACACACTTCAAACACACGCTTCGCCCGGTGCTCTTTGTGTGGGCGTTTCCTGCCCGTTCTCTCATTTCTCTGCCTCTTCTGCCGCTCTTCCTGCACCCTCCCCTCCCTCTCTACCTTCTCATTTTCTCTCCCATTGATTGAGACTGCTGCAGTCCAGTCTGGACTCCACCGATCAATAAACCGATGGTTGGCTCGGACCATCTGCAGAACATAATAGACTCCCTAGTGCCAACAAATCCTCATGGTTTGTCTAGACATTCAAAGATGACTTTTCAATCTGAGGTGTCTCGCATCGTTCTCTGTGGTCTCAATCTAATGTTTTGTGTTGAGAAATCAATCCGTGGTTAATGTCAGGTGGTGGAACATATTCTCTCACTGGTATTTGGTAGCACCAAACTACATTAATGATCGGTAATTACGGTAATTACCTTATCGGTAAACTACAGTAATGATCTTTCCCTGCAAGACATAGGATGTCTGAACTGTTAGTTTCTGCTCTGAAAAGTGTTTTACTGGCAGCACTTCCACATGTCTATTTTTAGCCGAACACAAGAGAGTTTAATCCAACCTATGATAACAGACGCGTCAAGATTTCTACACTACCATAATAAGCTGTTCCAGCACCTGTCACATTAGAAATGTTATAGGAACCTTTCAGGGTTTTGTATTCACTCAACAAATCCTCCATTCTGCTGCTGCTTTCGAAAGATATGCAGTTAAACTCAGTATGGCCGTGTTTTTAGTCCCACTAAAGCAGACTAGATGCTTTTTAGCACTGAAGGATACTGAACAGGGAACATTTGACCCGAGAGGAGGCGTTAGAACGCATCACGAGACAAGCTTACCAGGCATCCATTTTCTTTTTTTAAAGGAATGGATATTTATTCCCAGAAGATGGCAGCATTGTAGCGCCTCTACTCAGCAGAGCTCCTTTCTACAAAAACCTAAAGAGGTCTGTCTGTCCAAATAAGACCTTCCGACAGATCAAACATTACCCATAAGACGGCCATTCACAAATCTGTCTTGTGTTGTGCTTCACCGCAGTATTAACTGCTGCAGGGATATGGGGGTGTGGTTGTGCCAGGGTGGCATCAGTGCAGCGTGAGGGGGGAACTGGGGAGACCTCAATCCAGCAGGCAGGACTGGGTCAAAGGGTTCTGGGTCTCTACCCCACATTTTGAAGATGTTGAAATGATGTCTGACCATGTTTACATTCAGTCATTTAGCAGACGCTCTTATCCAGAGCAACTTAAAGCAAGTAAGCAAGCAACACTCCCCCACCCGAGGAAAGTAGGGGTGAAGTGGCTTGCCCAAGGACACAAGGTTATGTTGGCACAGCTGGGGTTCGAACCGGAGCAGATTACTAGCCCTACTCCCTAACCACTCAGCCACATGACTCCCCTATGTGTTTCTGTCTTCTGTTGCAGGGCTAAATTGTTCCGGGAAAAGAAAGTCCAGGGGGATTATGACATCAAAGTGGAACAGGTAAAACACCCTTCTGCTTCTCCATCCCAGGAACCCACAGAAAGCACTTTCACACTGATGTGTTCTCGACCCTATTAGCCACATGAATTCTCCTTGGAGAACCGGAACATTTGTTTCGAGAGAAAAAAAACGAAACATTCTCTAGAGTTTCTTTTCAGTCTGGCCGTGTGTTTGCGCCTGAAAATGGAGAGAGGATTATTACAGCCAGAACTCTCATGTCTTTGATCATCTTGGTTCAGGTCATTTCTCTGCTCGGACCTGGAAACCATTTTGTAGTTTCCATCGTTCTATCCTCACCATAAAGGCTCAATAAAAGGATCAAATAAAAACATAAACAGCCCCATCTTTTACGCTATGTTATGTTATGTGTACTTTTATAGATTACTCCAGTGCAGAAAATACTTTTCTGGGATTTATGATCTGAAAAGAAAAATAGGATTTGTGCTTCTCATCCATACAGTCCCTACCTATCAAATCTTTCAAACATCTTCACTGGTGAACTCTGATAGGTTCACTCACTAAACGTTCTTCATATGGATTTTGAAATGGCCTCCACAGCTCTGCTTGGAGCGGAGTCAGATGAGCTCTGCGAGGCAGATGAGCTCTGCGAGGCAGATGAGCTCTGAGGCAGGTTAGCAGAGTATGCCTCGCTCCCTCACTGTACTGTAGTGTCACATGTTCAGCTGTGGCGCATCGTGCAGCAGAACTAAAACACAGTCTGCAGCCCTCTGACGAGACAGATCCCTGGATCCACTCAGATCCCCTGGATCCACTCAGATCCCTGGATCCACTCACATCCCTTGGATCCACTCAGATCCCTGGATCCACTCAGATCCTTGGATCCACTCAGATCCCTGGATCCACTCAGATCCCTGGAGACTCATGTCTGGCTTTCGTTACTGTGTTTTGTACCACCTTGGTCTCCTCACACACACACACACACACACACACACACACCCCCTTATCCACACACACACATCGACCCACATGCATGTACATTTATTCATTTAGCAGACGCTTTTAATCCAAAGCGACTTCCAAGAAAGAGCTTTACAAAAGAGCATCAGTCACCGATCATAACAACGAGATAGTCCCCAAACATAGCGGGTTGCCAGATTATGAAACATACATTGAGTGAAACCAATTAAGTGCCAAAGGGAAGAGCCACAAGAGCATTCAGTTAAATAAGTTACAATTAAATAGCATGAATCTCAAACATGCAACATTGTGCCTTTAGGAAAGCAAGTAATAATCTACCACAAGCAAGTACAAACATTTCCAATCGGTTAGAAATTAGGGAACAAAAGAGCGACAAGTCTCTCAACAAGTGTCACTGTGATCCTGGGGGAAAACTAACATCAGGTCCATCAGTCATTCCTTAGTACCTTTTTATTCCCGGAATAAGCACACACACACACGCACACACACACACACACACACACACACACACACACACACACACACACACACAGTCGCTCTCTCTCTCCCTTGAATTCCACAGACATTCTTCGTAAACACCTCGCACACACACACATTTGAAAACGTACACCTCTCAGAATCAGAATCAGAATCGGGTTTATTCGCTATGCAAGATTAACAAACATAGAATTCACTGTGACAAGAAGAGCAACATAGAACATATGACTAACGTTTGCCCGGTTCGCTCAGACGGTGACAGGAAGCCACAAGTCATACGGTTAGTCATGTGACGAGACCGCAACACGTTTCTGTGGTAACATCACTGGCATGACTGCACGCTTATATCCCCAACATACGTCTGGCAAAACAGTGATGTGCTGTCTTATGAACGTGTGCTCAGAGTTGCTTTACAGGAAAAACATTTTACTGACAGAATCCTGTCACAAACTCTCTACTTGAAAACCACAGCTGGTTAAATGACTCATGCTTTAAGAAGAAAGTCACCGAGTTTCATGTCACTCGTAAAGAGAACAGGCCAGAGATATGGCTTCACACAGTCTGCTCAGAGCGACAGTCATATGGGTTTGTGGTGAATCATCCACCTTTGGAGAAATATGGAACATATCACTGTCATTAGTCTGTGATAACTGATAATTTTGTCAAGAACCATCCTGACATATGGGCTTGTTAGACATTTACTGTAATAAAAACATGAACAATGAAGATGTAGTAATAGTAGGTATTATTATACGTGCATATTAGATTAGATTAGATTCAACTTTATTGTCATTACACAGGTACAAGTACAGGGTAACAAAATACAGTTAACATCCAACCAGAAGTGCAAAACAGTTATTACAACAGAATTGTAATTGTATACTCAAAATATACACTGTATGTACAGTATAATCAGAATATACAGGGTATTATATTGTTATTATTGGAAAATATAACCAAAATTCATCATGTTAATAACAAATTTTTCGGTTCCAGGCTGAGTTCTCTGAGATCAACCTCGTGTCCCAGGCTAGTGGGACATGCAGTGTGGACATCCAGGTGGTCAGGAGTGGAACCAGAGTGGTCAGGTATGAGCCCCATGTCCTGCTCCTGTCGTTCCTGCTTAAAACCACCTTAACAAGCCAGATACCAACACTCAACAGACTGACCAGCTCACTTACAGGCATGACAGTAAATTATGAGAAAACGCTCTGAACGCAGTCTCATGGCTGGACAGCCTGACCATGACTTGCAGGTTGTTTACAGATCTTAATCAACGGAAAAGTACAGAATCCCGACTGTTTCCCCACCTCAAACCCCAGCGGTAACCACAGCCTGACTGGAAATGTCTGGCATTAGGCAAGACAGAAAGAGAGATCCAGGAAAGTTTCTCAGACACCAGGAAACGAGCCGCCCTCCCTTAAGCTTGATCACAGCTTGTGCCCTGTAATTATCATTTATTTGGGGCTCCTAAAGCCAGGGCTGAACAGCACGGCTCCTCATGTCCAGAGATGTGTGAGAGATACAAGGTGATTCAACTGTGAGTGGCAGTGAGGCAGAGTTTTAACTGTTGTGACACAAAGCATGCCTGAAGCTGTCTGAAGACAACTCTCCTGCCACCAGTGGCTATCTGCTCTGTCTACTGCTCTATCTACTGCTCTGTCTACTGCTCTGTCTACTGCTCTATCTACTGCTCTGTCTACTGCTCTGTCTACTGCTCTGTCTACTGCTCTATCTACTGCTCTGTCTACTGCTCTATCTACTGCTCTGTCTACTGCTCTATCTACTGCTCTGTCTACTGCTCTATCTATTGCTCTGTCTACTGCTCTGTCTACTGCTCTATCTACTGCTCTGTCTACTGCTCTATCTACTGCTCTGTCTTCTGCTCTATCTACTGCTCTGTCTACTGCTCTATCTACTGCTCTGTCTACTGCTCTATCTACTGCTCTGTCTACTGCTCTATCTACTGCTCTGTCTTCTGCTCTATCTACTGCTCTGTCTACTGCTCTGTCTACTGCTCTATCTACTGCTCTGTCTACTGCTCTATCTACTGCTCTGTCTACTGCTCTATCTACTGCTCTGTCTACTGCTCTGTCTACTGCTCTATCTACTGCTCTGTCTTCTGCTCTGTCTACTGCTCTGTCTACTGCTCTATCTACTGCTCTGTCTACTGCTCTATCTACTGCTCTGTCTACTGCTCTATCTACTGCTCTGTCTTCTGCTCTATCTACTGCTCTGTCTACTGCTCTGTCTACTGCTCTATCTACTGCTCTGTCTACTGCTCTATCTACTGCTCTGTCTACTGCTCTATCTACTGCTCTGTCTACTGCTCTGTCTACTGCTCTATCTACTGCTCTATCTACTGCTCTATCTACTGCTCTGTCTACTGCTCTATCTACTGCTCTGTCTACTGCTCTATCTACTGCTCTGTCTTCTGCTCTGTCTACTGCTCTGTCTACTGCTCTATCTACTGCTCTGTCTACTGCTCTATCTACTGCTCTGTCTTCTGCTCTATCTACTGCTCTATCTACTGCTCTGTCTACTGCTCTATCTACTGCTCTGTCTACTGCTCTGTCTACTGCTCTATCTACTGCTCTGTCTACTGCTCTGTCTACTGCTCTATCTACTGCTCTGTCTTCTGCTCCATCTACTGCTCTGCCTTCTGCTCTGTCTACTGCTCTGTCTACTGCTCTATCTACTGCTCTGTCTTCTGCTCTGTCTACTGCTCTATCTACTGCTCTGTCTACTGCTCTATCTACTGCTCTATCTACTGCTCTGTCTTCTGCTCTATCTTCTGCTCTGTCTTCTGCTCTATCTACTGCTCTGTCTTCTGCTCTGTCTACTGCTCTATCTACTGCTCTGTCTTCTGCTCTGTCTACTGCCCTATCTACTGCTCTGTCTACTGCTCCATCTACTGCTCTATCTACTGCTCTATCTACTGCTCCATCTACTGCTCTATCTACTGCTCTGTCTACTGCTCTATCTACTGCTCTGCCTTCTGCTCTGTCTTCTGCTCTGTCTACTGCTCTATCTACTGCTCTGTCTTCTGCTCTGTCTACTGCTCTATCTACTGCTCTATCTACTGCTCTATCTTACTGCTCTATCTACTGCTCTGTCTTCTGCTCTATCTTCTGCTCTGTCTTCTGCTCTATCTACTGCTCTGTCTTCTGCTCTATCTTCTGCTCTGCCTTCTGCTCTGTCTTCTGCTCTATCTTCTGCTCAATCTTCTGCTCTGTCTTCTGACTGGATTCTGACTAGATTCTTCCAGGCCTTCATGCAGACTTGGGTACTTGGTGTGAAAATTCAAAGCATTTTAATCAAGCATTTTTTTATTAGCACGCTATGGTACAAATATGAATCATCCAAAAATGTTTATATATAAGATACACAAATTAATTCAACTGAATAATAACATGCATGTGATTTGAATGGCGTGTGAACACAAACACCACGAGTAGCCTCTCTGTCTGTCTCTCTCTCTCTCTCTCTCTCTCTGTCTCTCTCTCTCTCTCTCTCTCTCTCTCTCTCTCTGTCTCTCTGTCTCTCTGCTCCTCAGCAGTCATTGGTATTCTGTGTGCAGGATGACTTGGTGTTGATTAAATGGTGCCAGTGTTTACACACTTACCCACACACACACACACACACTCAACCCAAAAAATAAAAGGAAAATCAACAGGGGCCGTTTCCTATCAACATCACTCTTTCACCGACCTGGGACTGTCCCCTCCTGTGTTTTGTCCGTCTCTTCATGAATGGAGTTCAGTTGACTTCGGGATTTTAATAAGTATTTATCAATCTGCAGATTGGGAGACACAACCAGACCTCTGACAATAAATGAAGACAACTCTCCGACTAGTGATCATAGTTGGAGCTCTCTTTCTCCTTACCCAAACCTTTATTAACCCTGACACAGAAGCACGATCTACTTCTTATAAATAGCAAGCTCACATGAGAAACATACCAACTAGTATCCAATGGCTAGTTCTATTGGTTAGTGATTAATGTAAGGAAACAGGAAACCCCAATTTCTTCCACAACACACACACACACACACACACCTCCCAAACACGCAGACACACAAGTCCACCACTGCTCAACCCTGCTCGATAAAGTCCTCCTTCTTGCAGGTCAGATTTCCAGGCGCAGCCAGTCAGCGTGCCCCTCTCTTCTCCGCAGGTCGTTCAAGCCAGACTTTGTTCTGGTGCGACAGCACGCCTTCAGCATGGCGCAGAACGAGGACTTCAGGAACATGATCATCGGCCTGCAGTACGCTGGCGTCCCCAGCGTCAACTCTCTGGAGTCCATCTACAACCTCTGTGATAAACCTTGGGCGGTGAGAACGTCTCCATCATGCAGTCCACTAACAGGCTGAGCTACCACCAGTACCTCCCAGTGTGGGTGCAGTGGGATATCTTGATCTGTTTAACACTTTGGATGAAAGCGTCGGCCAAATGATCGTCAAATGCAAAACAAGTCTGGGATTTTACCAAACGTCATTGCAGACAGTTGTTAACCTGTAACTTTACTTCTTTATTATTCCTTTATTTGAAGTCTTCTTCTCCTCTACCTTTGGTTGTTGTTTTGAACTGGTGTGTTTGCTTGCTGGTTCTCCCAGTTTGCCCAGCTGATCAACACCCAGAAGAGGCTGGGCTCTGACAAGTTCCCCCTCATCGACCAGACCTTCTACCCAAACTACAAGGACATGGTAAGCCCTGGGCATCCACTCTACCTCACACCCTAACTTCATCACTTTGTGTTCACCTCAAAGCCTTTTTAGAAAGGATCATCTTAGCTTTCAAGAAAAAATTACAAAAACAGGTTTGAATTGAATTGAGCAGACTTTTTACATACAATATTTTTTTGGTACAATGGAATAGAAAACTATATATCGACTGAAAAAAAAGACACATAAATACATTTTTTTTTTTTTACATTGTTTTTGTATACAAAACAATTGGCTAAAAAGGTGCACAAAGCCAGCTTCTAGTGTGCTTGGGTTAGAACAATGTGTTAGCTTTTTGGCACAGGAAATGAAATAGCACAATTCACAACCGCACAGGGGAATTACACACAAGGACAATCTTGTCTAACTTAGCTGTTAAAATGTATTAATAACCGTAGAAATATATACACTCTCTTACCACGAATAGGTTTGGGGGAAAATTGCAAGTCATCTACATACATCATCCAATATCTAATTGTCAAATTGTTTTGGATTGGGATACATTTTATTTCAAACTGTCACTTGGACATACAGTGTGATAAATGCTCTCTACAGACCAAAGGAGGACTTAGACAGTATCAAGCTACATTTATCGTGAGCTTTGTCCATCTGCCAGGATGGACAAATATAACCGTCTGGTAAGTGGACATTACATGTAAAATAAGCAGAATAAATCCCACTTGAAGTGTTTGAAATATATAAAATGCCATTTTTTGCCCACCTTCAGAAGCCCTTATAGTAAAGAAGCAGAAATAGGCAGACTAGGTTTCCCACAGTGAAGAAGGAAAAACCAACTCGTAAGTTGAGTTTTGAAACATGGACCAAAGAGGGAAGGTGTCCGAGCTGTAAAACTGTCCAAAGAAACACAGTCCTGCGTCCCTCTGACCGCCCCCCTTCTGCCTGGGGGAGGGGTGCAGGGGGTGGGGGGGGGGGAGGGGGTGGGGGCGGATGGGGCAGGCGGAGATGAGGTGAAGGAAACCCAGGAGGGTGGGATGGGTTGTTGTTGTCCTCGTCGGAGGTGCGGGGTGGTGAAAGGGAGGGGCAATGGGTAGAGGGGGGTTGGTGATGGTGGGAGGGGCTTCTCATCCGGGCCCGCCCCCCTCAGGGATCAGACATGTCCATGAAGTCCTTCTCCGGAGGCGGACCTCCCCGGTACCAGCTGCAGGAGCCGTCACTGCGCTTGATGCAGGCGTACTGCCGTGCCTGCTCTCCGTTCAGGCTGTTGTCCAGGAGCCAGTCGGTCCACAGACACTCGTTGTCCCCAGTGGTGGAGCAGGGGACTGTGTAGCAGGTGTTGATCTGAGGACAGACAGGACAAGTCACAGTCTGTCCTGGAAACACAGCCTTATCTTACCTGCAACGCTCACTGGAAAAATACCACATCTAATGCTAAAGTCAGGTGTGGTTTGAGCTTTTTAAAATCTCGTTTTATAGACGCACAGTTATTTATAGCATATATAGATGCACAGTTTCCATTTTCGTATATCGTTTTATACCTCACCAATATGGAACTGGGACTAACTTAGGTTTGAGAAAAATGCTCTTCGTCTTATTCTATGAGTCCAATGTTGGAGTCCCTCCACCACTTACTCTGCATTCACAGCCCATCTGGTATCTGTAGTTGAGGTTCTTCTTCTGGGACATGGACAGGTTGTCCCACGGCTCCACCAGGTCGCACAGGCCAATAGAAATCCTCCCATCACTCCACATACTACCTGTTTCACACACACGCATTCAACGACACCGCCATCAAGACTCTAACTTTAGAGAGATCTTTGGAACATTGTTCGGTCGAGGAGCTCATTGAAGAACCGTCCAGATAAAAAAATAAATCCCCTGTGACGTACCTGACAGCAGGTAGTGAACTTTATTGTTCGAATCCAGCTTGACGCCACACAGAGAGGAGAAGACAGGTGTGTACATGTACTGGATGTCTTTGGCCTTGTCGAAACCCTTAAACATCTGCAGCAGTTCAGAGATGGGAAGGATGAGAATGTTAGTGTCTGTCTGATGGACAGAATATTGTCCCTGTCAACAGAATGTGTCACATTTAAGTTGATTTGACTGTGTTCCCCCCCCTGGATTGCTAAAATATAATAATAATAATAATAATGTTCTACACAACAATAATAATAATAATGTCTTCTGTGTGGGCTTTATGTTGTGATGTCTGGGTGATGCACTGACTGTGGTCTCTCACCTTGATCATCTTAATCTCATATTGAATCATCTTCAGATAAGGTGAGGAGCTGTTGCTAGGAGACACAATCTTCTCCCCCGATATCTTGGCTCGGATCACTGGGAATGAGATGTTGGTTTAGATAGACGTGTCAGATATCAGCCGATTGCCAGACACATTCCATCCCTCAGTACGTCTACATCACATCACCAAGCGCAGCAGGAAATGTGAGGCGATTTGTTTTAACACACGAAACGTTTAATGAAATCATTTTGGGCCAAAGAATATCCCGTGTGTTCCATGTTGGATAGTGCAATAGATCATTTTACCGCTTTCAGAGGTTATTTATTTTTATTGGGTTTCACTCCATTCTCCCCCCCCCACCCCCCTTTTCTCTTTATCTATTTCTCTCTCACACTCTCTCTCTGTCTCTCTCATTCTCACGCACAGACACACATAGACGCACCTCTACACACTCGCACACACACACACACACACACAAGGCCCAAAATCCACAAACTGAATCTGGCAGGCCGATCCGTCCGAAGTCTTTAATATGCATAAGCTGTCTCTGGTCATATAAACACTGTTAGCTCTGTTTCTGGGGTGATATTAATCTGCACCGCATCTTTCAATGGGCCCAGTGTGGTGTGATTAGGGCCGTGCCTCCACAGAGAGAGGGGGCCGTCTCATCCATCCCCCCCCCCCCCCCCCCCCCCCCCCCCCCCCTCAGTCCGCCGCCCTGATCCAGCCCTCAAACCAACCAAAACCCTCCCAGAATTACAAGTAGCTGGCTGCATGCAGCCACACACAGACTCAAACCAAAGGGAGCTTCCCTGCAGAAGCAGCAAGATTTTCCTTTGTAAGTTTCTTTCCTAAAGTGCTGCAATCTCAGAGCCCAGCTTCAGTTAAACCATGGACCAATCGAAGGCAAATGATGTTTCGCAGGTTTGTTTTCGTCAATAACGGGACGACGCTTGAAAGCTCGTCGGATGCTAAATAGTGGATTGCCTGTAAGGAATTCGCCTATGAATACAAACGCATTCCTGTCATTTCTTCTCTCATTGTTCCCTATAAGACAGTGGAATGCTGAGGCAGCTGTGTGTGTGCTGTGGTGTGTTCCTGACCAGTATCCCCCCCCCCCCCACACACACACACACAGCCCCCCACACAGCACAGCTAAACAAACCACCCCCATTGATAGTCATCCACCACATAACAATCTGGAGAGATCTTTTATTTTATTTTTTTCACTCAGGTGTTGATCCAACTGCAGTGTTTTTCGGGGGAAAAGCTCTCGTCGACAAATAGGGTGAAACGAAAAATCCATAAGCGAAATCACAGCTCAGTTAAGAGAATCTGTTCCATTGGTCTGTTTATATTTTGGAAAAACAATACCGAAGCTAGCACAACTGGAATGGTCGCCTCTCAGTCTGAATCCTCTAATCACTCTGTTGTGATTACATCAACGGTCTTTAGGAGACATCGAAATCTAAATCCAGCAAGATCACTCTCCAATCTGCTTTGTCCCTGTTCCAACCTTCAAGGAACCTTTGGATTTATTTTCGTTGGGTAAACCAGCGCTTCACAGAGTACGTGACAGTATTTTTCCCTTCAGGTGTGCAGGCAGAATGACAGAACAGACCATGAAACTGAATAACAAGGATTGTTTTACGCCACAATTAATTCAAATTCGTGACCCGAAAATAGATTAGTTTTTCCTGTGCACTTCTCACTGGTGTGTTGTGGTTGTCGCTGCCTGGCTTGGTGTTTGGCAGAGTGTCTAGGAGGGATAAAGTACACTGCTGTAAGGATAGGGCTTCCTGGACCATTATATAAACACTGTAAATTGAGGCTTCTGCTCTCAGCTCTCTCACTAATCCCTGGGCCAGTCCAGCCTCTTTCAGCTTCAGAGCATTTGGATCTGACCTGCCCTCCAGTGTCTCCCAACACTGCCAACAAGAGCTTTCTTGCCCCAGGGCTGGATTCAGAACAAGTTAACACTGTTTCAGGGCGTTTGAAGCACAGTGGCGTAGGTTGTGAGGAAGATATTGATAAAAGAGAGAAAGTGATCATGACTTTAGGCCATTCTCATCTTTAAAAACCTTTAGTTTGATTCCCACACAGAGATCATCTTATTTGCATCTGATTCATCTCTGCCTCCTCCTATCCCCAGTGTTCTACAATCTCATTATTCTCCTCCTGACCAGGATGAAAATGATGTAAGCAGTATCGTGGTATTAAATCATCCCATCAAATTCCTTTTTTTAACCTCTACAGAGCCCCCGCCTCTGTTTCAGTGTGGCTAGTCACAACCAGTGTCCATAGATAGTCTTAACCAGTTAGCACAATAGCTAATCCAAGATGTGTGTGTGTGTGGGGGGAGGGGATAGCAGATTGTGAACTGCATCCCTGTATCCCTCACAGAGGCCTGTCAGGAGCTTTGATGTAACACCTTAGTATTCCAAGCCCTCAGGCATCTATGGACACGAGAGACAGCCTGACATGGAAGGGTTGGATGTTCTCTATTGGAGGCTGTTTGGCCCAGTGCCCTGGCTCATGTTCCAGATCTAAAGCTTGGAGCCTCGTCTCTGTTCTGTAACGTTGTCCCAATAAGTGGAGCTCAATTCAGATATCTCTGACCGCGTTCGGATGGCCGGTCCCTGAGCACTTGGGGTTCAGAAGGTCAAGCAGGCTGCGCAGAGTTAACCCTAACCCACGCAAGAAACATCCTGAAGATGGGAAGTTTGAAGTCTGAATCCATTACATCATTTCCTGTCCTTAAAGCACTGACCAAGATCTTCTTTGATATCCTGTGTATTGTGATACTGCGCTTATTATGATTTATATCGTTTTTTTGTGGTTTATATTTGATTGCAGTACAACCAACGCTCCTCTGAGGACGAATAAAAGTCCACTTCGCTTTCCGATAACAGGGATTAGATCTCTAAACTCTTGGCAGAATTTGTGAAAACATTGTCAGAACGCAGTCGACATACTCTACAAGGCATCTGAATTCGAATAGTTTCATTGCCAAGACTGTATCTCCCCCTCCTCTCCTCCCCTCCCCTCTTCTCCCCCTTCTTCTCCTCCTCCTCCCCTCCTGTCTCCTCTCCTCTGCAGGAGACAAGCCTCTGACACTAACACAGAGATCAACTCTCCACCCCAGACCCCAGCCCGCTCTAAACTAGACCTCAGATAGCCAGTCACATAGGAGTGCTGGTTTTGGCAGTCAACAGAGAAAGAGAGAGGGGAGACAGAGAGAGAGAGAGAGGGAGAGGAGAGAGGGGAGAGAGAGAGAGAGAGAGGGGAGAGAGAGAGAGAGAGAGAGGGGAGAGAGCGAGAGGGAGAGAGAGGGGAGAGAAAGAGAGAGAGAGAGAGAGAGAGAGGGGAGAGAGAGAGAGAGGGGAGAGAGAGAGAGAGGGGAGAAGAGAGAGAGAGTGGAGAGAGAGAGGGGGAGAGGAGAGAGAGAGAGAGGGGAGAGAGAGAGAGAGAGGGGAGAGAGAGAGAGAAAAGGCAGAGGTGGAGCAGAAAGAGAGAGAAGAACTCCCAGGAATTTTGTTGTTGCTTTATGGTTGTTTGATGTTAAGATTCTTAAAATATATACCGATAAACTGAGCGCATTTTGGAAAGAGTGCACTTAAGCATTATAGAATCACCAACCTTGTCCTTTCCACTAACTATACTTAAAGCTCAGCAACAGATTTACTGAGAGAACCCATTGCATGAAACGATACTTAAGTTCTTAGTACTATTAATCTCTGAAGTACAGACAAACAACAACACACACACGTATGTGTGTAATCATCATTTCCATTCACAATATGCAGCAGCACAACAATTATCATCACACGTTCGTATTCAGATTCACACACGTGCCAAAGTTCACACACACACTGTTATATGACCGATTTTCCAAAACATGGGATCATATTGCGCTGGTCCCAAGGTTTTCAGGACCCCGACTCCCATGATCCTGAACCTCAGGTGCGTTTAAATGACTGAGATTTAAATCCCCCGCCCTACTCTACCCATACCCACTTTTGCATTGGATCACTATGCAATACGATGCTATATCTGGGACACTATCAAACCCACAATGCAACATTCACAGTCCCTATCTCTAGTGTGCAAAAGTCACAAAGCAGCATAGTAAATAGAGATGTGCCTAACAAGCCCTTGAATGTGGGTGAATGTAGTGGAGCAGTGTAATGTGTGTGTAGCAGGTGACTGCAGTGTGTTGGTGGTGTCTGAGGTGAACGTTACCTATCTCAGCGCTGCAGAAGTGCTGCTGTGGGTGTGCAGGGCTGCAGCTGCAGCCGTCTGCCAGGTCCCTCTGCCTCAGGGTCAGGAGCACGACCACCAGCCCCAAGGCCACGCATCCAGGCAGGGGGGTGCCCATTCCGGCTTCCGCACTGCTGCTCTCCTCTGTCGCTGGTGCTGCTTCAGATTAGTGTCCGGGACACGGCTGCTGGCTGTCTCCTGCAGCAGGGCAAGTGCGAGGGGCAGCTGAGCTGAACCGCACAGGGTCACCTACTTTCACAGGTCCTACTGGATACAATGCTCTCAGACTGTCTTTTTTTTTCTCTCCGTCTCTCTTTCTTCCCCTCCTGTTTCCCCTTTTTCTTTTGATCAGACACAGGGTGTGTGTGTGCTCCCCCTCTGTTCGATCTCTTTCTCCCTGAATGCTGGCAGGCTGAGGGACAGGGAACCTCTTATATAGAACATCCTTGGCTGTTTTGAAGGACCGCCTTCTTTTTTTCTCTTTTTTTCTCTCCAAGGACCCGCCCCCTTTCCCCTCCGACCCCAGTCCGTCCGGTTTTGTCCACTCTGTCACAATCGCTGCAAGTGTCTACATGCTTTCATGTGGGATGTCTGATTCTTGCACAATCTGTGGTGTATTTCTGTGGGGATAAAAACTTGATTAGGGAGTCTACTCCCTGATTTCACCTACTTTTGAATTGACACTGTGTTCCAGCCTCTTACAGCGAGGTTCTCAGTGTCTTGTGTTCAGCGTTTCATCTTCATACTGAATAGATTGCGAGTCAGCAGGGCTCCTCACTGCTGTGGGCAGCATTTGGTTTTGCTTCTGTTTCACGAGCTGGGCCTCTGCACATTGAGTTAAACACAGCTTTATGGGGAAATGTGAGCCACCTTCTCATTAGGACAACCCTGTCATTATGCTGCTCTACATACCCATGGGGCACTCTGGTGGGAGGGGGTAGAGGCATCAGGGCCAGGAGAGGAGCGATAGAGGGGAGAGATCTGTGTCACATTCTACCACACCTTCAACTGTATCAGGTATTCCAGTAGAAAACCGTGATTGAACATCGTCTACTTTAAAGTCTACTAGAGTCTCTAATCATCCTTCACAGACCTTCACAGCAGACCCATCTCTTCACAGTACGTCCTGGGCTTCTGCAGCATGGCTCTCTGTACTGAGGACCTCTCTACGATGGCTTCTCACTACTCACCTTCGGACTTCCTCTCTGTATTTGGTGGCTCAGCGGTTAAGACGTTGGGCTCATGAATCGGAGGGTTGTGAGTTTGATTCCTGGCTATGGTTACATGGCATTGTGTCCTTGGGCAAAGCACTTCACACTACTTAACCTCAGGGAGAATGTCTGTAAGTCGCTCTGGATAAGAGCGTCTGATAAATGTAAAGTATTTAAAGTATTTAGGAGGAAGAGAGAAATTGAAAACAACAGTTAGAATGTGTGCTTGACTCAGCTTCTGAGTGAAGGTTCATCATAAAGAGCCCAAACTGTCATTTACATTACATTTAGTCATTTATCGAACACTCTTATCCAGAGAGACTTACAGTAAGTACAGGGACATCCCCCCCCCCCCCCCCCCCCCGAGACAAGTAGGGTGAAGTGCCTTGCACAAGGACACAACGTCACGTAACCACAGCCCGGAATCGAACTCGCAACCTTCGCAACGACATTCGCCATTCCTGTCGCAGTCTCTCAGCGTCCTCCCTGTCTTTCAGATCTCCATGCCGACGTTCCCTGTGGTGGTGAAGATCGGACACGCCCATTCTGGAATGGGGAAGGTGAGATCAGGGTTATGAACCTGTGACGCCATGTTGGCGGCATCTCGTCCACCTCAGGTGTCTCACACACCTGCTCTGTTTGTGGGGTGCAGGTGAAGG
>CM059317.1:1076170-1091170 GCA_030340685.1 Protosalanx chinensis | reverse complement strand
TGTTAAATTCTAATTTAACATTGTGTAACATTCCTCACCACTGCCTTATTAACATAAATCTATTTGTATCTGTCCTAAAGGCATAGCTTATTTTAAATACAGTGTAAGAACGGTGACACATTTTCAATAGAAATCTTTAATTCATGTTAAATGAAATCGTTTGTAAAGGATTTACCCAGATTGTTTATATTATTACTAGATGTAATCATGATTGTGTAGCAACACTGTGATTTAATTATGTGTGCAGTGTGATTTATGGCACGTAGGCTTGTTAGGGTTTAAAACCTGGTTAGCCACGATAAAGTCAACTTTTCTATATTTCACAACAACAGCAAAAAAGTGAGATTCAATAGAACTACAGCCCAGATCTTGATTTCTTATCTTGCATTATCTTTAGATTGTCTCTTTAAATCCATTACTTTGTTTGGGGTTGGATTTCACTTGGAGGAATCTCCTCAACAACAGCTGCTTCTTTGCTATATCTTTTCTATACTTGTTTATTGAATAATGTGTTAATTTACATTTCTATACCCAGTTGTCAGTAACTTGCATAGTTTCACGCCCCACATCAAAGTGGACCCACGAACGACCTCGACCCCCAAACGACCTCATCCCTTGTAAAAACCATTAGAAAGCTAAATATGTTCGAGATCCAGACAGGACAGGCCCAAACTGGAGACAGGGAGTTAATTTGTGAAGTTTGCAATGCAGATAGGTCCTTCAAGTCAATTGATGAGGAGTTGGTTGTTCTTGAACCAGAGGCTATTTCACTGTACGTGTTGAAGGTCATATTTGCTGACGTTCGATTTGGAATTGAACCCCGTGTAGAGCTGTACTGTGTGCATGGACAGACCCTCGCATCCTGTCTGAAAACCGTTTCCTTCTGTGCCATGTGAGTCACAAGCCAACACTGGGATGTCTGTGACATTCAATGATCAATGTAAGGTTTCATGTTTGATGCATGAAAAGATCCTCCTGTCCCTCGATCTTCCTCTCCACTGCATCCCTCGCTCTGTGGCCTATCACCATGCACCTTGACAATCTGGCTCCAATCCCCCCCCCCCCCCCCCAATCTCCACACAGCCACCTGGCAGGCAATCGAATAAACACAATATTCCATTTGACTTTAACGGTAGTGTATATTCACTGTGGGGATTCTATACACTCTGTTGATACACTTTGACTTTGGATTGCCTTGCTAACACAGAGATCTTCGACTCAGATATGCATGTGACTGTGGAACAGGGGTAGGGGCTGGACCGTGGGTTCGAGGGTCCTCCCAGTGGGAGTCCCTGCAGCCCACCAGCGTTGACTTGCTCCTCTGTTCACCAGGAGGGACAATGAGTTGCTAAGTCATTAGAATGGGTTACTAGTCGGATGTCACCTTTCATCTGATCTGCTTGGGTTCCTTGATGAGTCTCGGAGATGCCTTGTTTGTCCAGTCAGTGCATTTCAATGACTGGTGCTGGATGTAAAGCTTTCACAAGCTTGCTAGCTCTTCATGTTGGTTAAGATGTTTTGCGAGATTCAGCCATCTTTGCTGACGATGAACAATGTCTGTTTGTTGTATTCTCCTATAGGAGGCCCAGTGAGGAGTCAAGAGTCTCAGGCTAAGAGTGGAGAGCCATCAGCAGTGCCAGCCCAGAAAGCACTAGTGCCAAAACCCTCTCCAGTACAAAAGCCATCCCCTGTTGCAAAGCCTGCTCCAGTTCAAAAGCCTGCTCCAGTTCAAAAGCCTGCTCCGGTTCAAAAGCCTGTCCCAGTGCCCAAACTAGCAGCAGCCCCAGCCCCAGTCGCAGCCTCAGCCCCAGCCCCGGCTGAAGAAGCAGCTCCAGCCCCGACCCCAGCTGAAGCAGCTTCCCCTACAGCAGATCCAACCCCTGATCCAGCTCGAGCTTCAGTCCAGTCTCCTCTAAGTGCAGACCCATTCCCGATCTTAACCCCGACCGCAGCCCCAGACCAAATCTTGGCCCCAATCTTGGCCCCAGTCTTGGTCCCAGTCCCAGCCCCAGTCCCAGCCCCAGCCCCAGCCCAAGCCCCAGCCCCCACCACAGAGCAGCCTAGGCCCCAGCCTCAGGTGTCCCCAGCACCTGCTCCAGGGAAACCCACTGAGCTGCCCCCCAAACCGCTGCCTCCCAAGCCGCTGCCCCCCAAACCTGTGCCTCCAGTACGCAGGAATTCCAAACCGCAAATCCAGCCAAAGCCCCAGACCCCACCTCCCCCAAGAGCCATGCCCAAACCTCAGCCAGAGGTCTCTGATTCACCCCTAGTCCCAACACAGGATCAGTCTACAACAAAGGTTCTCCAGTCTTCAGTACCTGCCAAGGTGCAATCCCCACCTAAAGCTCAGCCCCAGGCTAAGGCACCATCCCCAGAGCAAGCCCCGGCCCCTGCTCCAGCCCCTGCTCCAGCCCCTGCTCCAGCCCCTGCCCCAGCCCCTGCCCCAGCCCCTGCCCCAGCTCCTATCTCCGCCCCAGCCCCTGTCTCTGCTCCAGCCCCAGCTCCAGTGGCCGGTCCAGCCTCAGGCCAAGCTGAAGCCCAGCCTCCTGTTGAGGAGCAGCCTACAGCCCAAGCCAAGACTCATCCACTGCTCAAGTAAGAACCTAATCCACTGCATAAATAGATGACTGTAGACTTTGATAAATTCATATGACATATGAAAAACGAATGTCTTCAATCTGCAGTGTAATTGCCATGCTAACGACCGCCTATCACATTTACGGTTTGCCGACCTCAAGATCGACCTTGTCGTGACTGGGTGTTCGTCTTGTCACTGACGTCCCTTGCCTGCCTCTGTCTCCGCTCGTCTATGGCAAGCCGTTTTAACATAAATTCAATAGACTGGATATGTGACGCAGATATCTGTAATTCAATTTCGCCTAGTCAAAAAGAACATTTCAGATATCTGCAACTACAATCCTCCTATCCACAACTGGAATTACGGATATCTGCAACGTCATTTCAGATATCTGCAACTACAATCCTCCTATCCACAACTGGAATTACGGATATCTGCAATGTCATTTCTCCTAGGAGAAACTACGTCACTTTTGCCATTCATGTCTATGGGGCACGTGATTTCAGATATCTACAATTCAATTGCGGATATCCACAACTGGAATTACGGATATCTGCTACGTCATTTCAGATATCTACAATTCAATTGCGGATATCCACAACTGGAATTACGGATATCTGCAACTGAATTGTAGATATCTGTAACTCCAGTTTAAGATATCTACAATTTAATTCTGACTAGTCACAATTCCAGTTAAAGATATCTTTAATTCACCTCAATAATTGTGACTAGTCAGAATCAAATTGTAGATATCTTAAACTGGAGTTACAGATATCTACAATTCAGTTGCAGATATCCGTAATTCCAGTTGTGGATATCCGCAATTGAATTGTAGATATCTGAAATGACGTAGCAGATATCCGTAATTCCAGTTGTGGATATTCGCAATTGAATTGTAGATATCTGAAATCACGTGCCCCATAGACATGAATGGCAAAAGTGACGTAGTTTCTCCTAGGAGAAATGACATTGCAGATATCCGTAATTCCAGTTGTGGATAGGAGGATTGTAGTTGCAGATATCTGAAATGACGTTGCAGATATCCGTAATTCCAGTTGTGGATAGGAGGATTGTAGTTGCAGATATCTGAAATGTTCTTTTTGACTAGGCGAAATTGAATTACAGATATCAGCGTCACATATCCAGTCTATTGAATTTATGTTAAAACGGCTTGCCATACTCGTCCTCCTACAGCAAATCCCAGTCCCTGACCAACGCCTTCAACGCCATCAGCGACACGTCTTTCTTCCGCTCGAGTACCAACGAGGACGAGGCCAAGGCCGAAACCATCCGGAATCTTCGCAAGTCCTTCGTCAGCCTCTTCTCTGACTAGTGTCTGTCCGGTTAAAAGGCCTGAGGACCGGGGGGTCGATGAAGACATGATTGACATGAGTATGACCCCCCCCCCCCCCCCCCCCCCCCAAGCTTCTTTCAGTGTCAGTGAAGCCAGTTGCGTGTTCGTGTACAGTGATGGTTCGGGCTCCAGGTGTCTCTGTCTACAGCAAGGGTACTGAAGTCTATCCATGTGAGAGGAGAATGATACTACCTTCCTATGCATGGCTCCATCGCGGTCGTGGTTGTGGAGCGTGAGGGATATCAATGTTGAGTTAAACCCCCATTGCCTCTCTAGATGTTGTAGCCTTATCGTAACAGTGTCTGTTTCTTAAGAGGCTGTGTCTGGTGACCCTTGTTTAACCCCCCCCCCCCCTCCCCCTATCTGCAGTAGTGTGGTGTGTTTCCTCTTCTCATAAAGACATTGAGACAGTTTGTGCAATAACACCTCAGCGTGACTGCAGGGTGTGGTCTATCTTATAAGCAGTACCTCTCTTTGAATCCCTCACCCCTTGGAATCCCTCACCCCTTTGAATCCCTCTCCCTTTTGAATCCCTCACCCCTTTGAATCCCTCTCCCTTTTGAATCCCTCTCCACTTTGAATCCCTCACCCCTTTGAATCCCTCTCCCCTTTGAATCCCTCTCCCCTTTGAATCCCTCTCCCCCTTTGAATCCCTCTCCCCTTTGAATCCCTCTCCACTTTGAATCCCTCTCCCCTTTGAATCCCTCACCCCTTTGAATCCCTCTCCACTTTGAATCCCTCTCCCCTTTGAATCCCTCACCCCTTTGAATCCCTCTCCCCTTTGAATCCCTCTCCCCTTTGAATCCCTCTCCCCTTTGAATCCCTCTCCCCTTTGAATCCCTCTCCACTTTGAATCCCTCTCCCCTTTGAATCCCTCACCCCTTTGAATCCCTCTCCACTTTGAATCCCTCTCCCCTTTGAATCCCTCTCCCCTTTGAATCCCTCTCCCCTTTGAATCCCTCTCCCTTTTGAATCCCTCTCCACTTTGAATCCCTCACCCCTTTGAATCCCTCTCCCCTTTGAATCCCTCTCCCCTTTGAATCCCTCTCCCCTTTGAATCCCTCTCCCCTTTGAATCCCTCACCCCTTTGAATCCCTCTCCCTTTTGAATCCCTCTCCACTTTGAATCCCTCACCCCTTTGAATCCCTCTCCCCTTTGAATCCCTCTCCCCTTTGAATCCCTCTCCCCTTTGAATCCCTCTCCACTTTGAATCCCTCATCCCTTTGAATCCCTCATCCCTTTGAATCCCTCACCCCTTTGAATCCCTCACCCCTTTGAATCCCTCACCCCTTTGAATCCCTCACCCCTTTGAATCCCTCTCCCCTTTGAATCCCTCTCCCCTTTGAATCCCTCACCCCTCTCCCCTAAAGATACTGTTAACTGGTCAACTGTAACTGGTCATTTCAACTAAGTTGTCGTGTTTCTGGAGATGAATGCTTCCTGTGTATGTAAAGAATGCTGGGTGTCTAGCTTGTTTCCATCTTGTCAGCTTACCCACGAATGCACATGTTGTTTGCAGTAAACTCTAAAATGTTGTATTGTATTTATGTATCGTCATCTGAGGAGGTTATTTTTGTTATAGACAGTATATCTGGGTTTATCTGTTTGGCTCCATATAGTTCAGTTTGTATACTGCTTTGCATGATTCGGTGACTAATGTTTTCTGTACAAATGTCAATAAATATGTGGCCCATCGTCCCACTAATTTATCAGTGATTCGTATGTCTGTATTGGTATTTGTTTGACATCAACATCTTTTGTGGCTCGACTGAACCAATGACCAAATGAAGACTTTCACCAGCAGAGAGAGCTAAAGTACAGTAAACACAAGGCAAACGGAAGACCAATTTAATCATCAATAAATAAATAAATACAACCATACCGTGGTTAATTTAGGTGAACATTATGGTGTTACAGGGTCTGTCCCTGACATATCGATGACATTATAATGCTCGGTACTCTAGTTCTTATATTGTGGAGGAAGGTATTTACAGTTGTCAAAACATAAAATATGACAAGGAACTGTGCTTATGACTGGGAAAGCCACAGCCCCCCCCCCCACCCCCCCCACCCCCCCCCCTTCACACACACACACACACGCACATAATCACACACACTCTCATTCACACACAATCTCTTTCGCACACACATGCTCTCTCGTGCACACACACACATACTCTGGTGCGCGCACACACACACACACAGAAGTGGGTAGCAGTATCAACCCGCCCTGTTTGTTTTGGTGAACCATCATGACTCTTCCATAAAACCAATAAAACCAATCAAAGCGATACCACAGAGAACACTATACTGTAAACGGTGAACTGAGGACACCAGAACTCCTGGGGACATCCTGAGGGACACGGAGGAGGGGGGGGGGGGACCTGTGTGGGGGGGGACCGGTGTGGGGGGGACCGGTGTGGGGGGGACCGGTGTGGGGGGGGACCTGTGTGGGGGGGACCTGTGTGGGGGGGACCGGTGTGGGGGGGGACCGGTGTGGGGGGGACCTGTGTGGGGGGGACCTGTGTGGGGGGGGCCTGTGTGGGGGGGGGACCAGTTTGGGGTGACCCTGGATAGAGAGGACCTGTGTGAAGATTGTGACATTGCTTGTAAAAAGGGCTATACAAATAAATGTTGATTTGAGGACCTGTGTGTGGATTGGCTTTATAGATGTCAGTGGAAATAAATCAAGTGTGTTTCCCTGGATTCCCCTGGTCAGATCACATTAGAGATCGAAGCCCAGCCACCCATATGACACATGGAGCTATCTTATCATTGCTTGACATATTTATAGATTTAGACATATATATACATATATTTAAACTTATATTGGGTCAGTTCATATTATGTTCATTGGTTGCTCTGTGTAAAATGATCCAGGGGCTGGTTATTCTGAGATCAGACTTTACTACCTGTAAGGGATCTACCAGCTGATGCTAGGTGTTTCACACAAGTCTAGACCCTCTGGAACTTCGACATGGATCCATATATTAGTTAGATGCACTCTTCAGTATGGTATTAAACTGCAATCCCTATTAGATTGATGACGAAAGCCATAAATCACAGCTTGAAGAGTTCATTGGCGCTTCCTTGGGAGTTCCAGGGGGAGGAGGAGGAGGAAGATGAGCAGAGTGAAACACACATTTGAAGAGGGGCAATAGCACAACTTAGTCTTTCGGGTTCTGCGTAGCCCTCCTACCGTGACTCACCAGCAGACACCGACAGACAGACGGAGAGAGACAGTTCATCAATCACGTTGCAACCGAGAAGACGAAAACTTGCGAAGTCAAAGCAAGGAAGTTGAAGGAGCCTCGTTTAAACCCGTTCAGGTCAGAACTTCAATCCTGATTGTTTTACTGCGGAGTTTGGTTTTATGAACCTACAGTGGGAATGAGCGAACTGCCGCAGAGATAATACAGGGATTGTTTATCATGAAATCTGAGCTGATTTGACTGTCATGATAGTATTTCCACAGTAGTGTTGGACAGGACAGTGTAGTGGATCTACTGTCAAAGAAACGATGATGTCAGATAGGTGACCCTGCAGAAACTGCGGCTTCTTTTAGATTCACATTTGGTATCGCAACAGGATCACACACATTTTTACCAACAACCTTTTAGCAATGAAATGTAAGTAAAACTATGTTATGAGTTCAATATGTGATGCACACCTTTTTTTTTTGTAAGAGCACAGTATACAGAATCACACAATTTACACAGTAGCCCTTTAATTGGCTAATTTTCTTATTCTGAAATCATATCCACCAGTTTTGTGGATGTTGATATTGTATAAATCTAACACGTGATCACAGTGTGTTATATTGTCAGGCTGTTAAACTATAAGGTAAGATCCTCCTCAGAAGGACCAGAGTTTAGGACAGTCAGCCTGATTGGTCCTCTTAGAACTTTAAGATTATAAGAGGATAACCTGAACTTGATTTATTTATATAAAAGATAGTTGATAAAACTAGTGTTTTTTTTTTTTAAACACTTCCCACCAAAATTGTGATATAGCAGAATATTATATTTTATATTCGACTCACAACAGAAAGTCTGGATACAGTCAACCAACTCTTATTGAGTTCAGTAAAACTACTTCCAATTGAACATACAGGTTCCATTCAAAAGATTTTTTATGGATGTTCCATGTAGTACTTCATTACAGCAACTGTGTAAATGAATATCAATCACTACATCAACACCATTCCTCAGGGTGTAATGCTGTCACTAGGTTAAAACAAGTTCAAACTATTTTAAGGAATGACTGATTGATTGAGTAATGTCCTTTCTATGACATTCTAATCCTTGCCATAGTCAGTGACTAAAGTGTGAAATGGACATCATTTTAGGGGAAGTGTTAGTAGGTCCCTTTCTAACGAATAACACATTTATAAAACCTTATTAAGTCTGCAACAACCATATATTATTCTTACTATAAGTATAATTCAACACATCTTAAAAGTTTTCTGTAGCATATGGTTTGAAAATGACGCAGAATATACTGGGCATCATATGAAGTCCTTGTCTGCTGGTGAGGACCATCAAAAGGTTCATCAGCTGCTAACCTGCACAGTATTAGACCGTTGCTAAACGTGTACAAGTTTGTTTTAGGAAACCTGATTTGGTTACATAATCACAGATACAATTTTAATGTATTGTTCAAATACAGCTAAGAATCGTAAATAAAAGAAAGACTCAGTCTTTAGTTGTCTTTAGCAGTTTATTGTTGTTACATAATTGAGTTTGCCTGTGTTGGCGTTTGAGTGTGTGCCAGGGTTTGTGTGTGTGTGTGTGCGGATGTAGTGAATGTAATACGGACTTTGTTCTTTTGTAATAACTGCAGAGAGTGCAACATATACAAACCCTGTCTGGCTTCTCTTTAACATGAACACACAATGTTTGCTTCCACAATACATGAAAACAGACCTATATCCATGGAGAGAACCCCCCCCCCCCCCCCCCCCCCACACACACACACACACACACACATGATACAGTACACATCCTCCCAAATCAAGTCCACTGCAATCCTTCTGGACTGAATCCTACATCGAAAAGCTGTTTATCTTGGTTGCAGTCAGTTAGATTTGATATAGAACAGGATGCAGAAATGCAGACTCCATCTTGTTCTGTTCCTCAGGGATCACAATAAGTGGCTTTGTGACTTTCACACACACGCTTAATCCAAAAGGGGCTACGAGTGAAAACTCAGTGGGGGGAAGAGAAATCAAACAAGGGCCCAGGTCAAGACTCTTTCAGTGGGAAAGATAGTCTAATGTTAGTCCTCTGAACAGCGTGTCCACGTGTTGTTATCCATGTAGCAGCACACTGCAGCCTCTTCCTGTCCACCTCGAGGAACACAGGGAGGAGCCCCCCTCCCCTCCTGCCCCCCCCCCCCCCCCCCTCCTGCCCCCCCCCCCCTCCTCCACAGGACGACCAGCCCCTGGTGGTTAGATTAGAAAAGAGAATTGAAGGTCCTCACAGTTCACAGTCCTTCCTTATCCACGGAGGAAGCTCGCTAGAACCCGAGGGAGTGATCAACGATTAAATCTCTCCTATTTAAAGAACGTGGAGATGAGTTCATGTCCTTAGATGTTGTGTAAACCTGAATTCCCAGGGAGCTACACAATGCAGATCTTGGGGATAGGAGCCGATAGCGTGATGCAATGCCTGTTCCAGTAGGACTTTTAAGACCCCCCTAGAGGGTTGTTTGTAGGGGAGTTAGTCTATCATCCAGACCTCCTATCCTGGATCTAACAGAATCCGCACCCTGTACATCAGAACTTTATCATGCCTGGAATCATGTGTCTCCAGGCCAGATGGTTTTGTTCATTCAGAAGTGTTACAGCACTTTGAAATACCTGTGAACATTAGTGGAGCTTATCAGTGGATCCAGATATGAGTCTGACCCATTCATTTAGTAAACAACAAAGAAGCACACGTTTCTTAATTCGAATACTTGAGGGAAATCACTTCCAGGTTTGTACTGTGAAGGATTGATGTCAACTTCACAGTTAGCTTGTGTTTTATAACTGACTTGCATTGTGGTGTCATTTTGACAGTATCAAAGACAACAGTCAGTTGTTTTAAAACAACATAATTACACACACGTACACCCACGTAATTACATCATTTGTATACCAGTGATTAGAAACACCACACGACCAATCAGAAAGCCCCGTTTCCACCTAAGACACCGACCGCATCATATCGTGGACAGTTCAAGAATTGACCTTGTCCGGTCTGCCGTGTTGAGAGAAGTGCAACCGGCTCGAGGTTTCGCGTCAGAATGAAGCAACAGGAAGTCATCTGGCTAGTCTACCATCTCACACACATGCAAACACTCGCTCTTATAGAGGCGACAGGGCCACATGATGTGAAGCTGCTTTTTTTGTGGCGTTTCTGCTGAGCTTGCGGTTCGTTCCGGCAGAGGAATGACTCTCTCTAGTTCCTTTAAACTGGTCACATCCTCAGGAAAAGCATGAGCAGTCTGACAGACTGTATTAGAAAGGACCTGCTGCAGTCTGGAAGGAGACAGGGTGAGTGTTATGGAGTATGTTAGTTGTTTTGTTTGTTGCCGAGGTGTGCTTACGGAAAGATTGACTGAGACTTTAGTGTAAAACCTTTCGATCAAAATGTACAGTTCATAACTAGGCTCTATGACATATCCCATAAGAAGCCTTTCCTATCAAAGACCCCATCTTCACCTACAGCAAGTGGAAAGGAGCTGTCTCGGTTCACCTGTAGGTGGACACGGGGCAGACAAGCAACCAGTGATGCAGATCAGATATCGTCTGGTCGGGATTCGAGTCAGCGTGTGGTGTGTGTGTGCCTGCTCTGTGACATTAGCATCCCTGCCTCCCTGTGTGTTAAAGCTTTGATCTGGGAGCTTCGTGTCCGTCTGTAAGTTCCCCAGCATGAGTAAACTCTGAAGCAGTCGTCTGCGTGGGAGACCTCCCAGACTCTCGGATCGACTGGGAGGCCCCGGCCAGACATGGGTCAGCAGATGGTGAAGAGAAGCTTCAGCACCCTTCTTGTGTGCTGGTTTCACAAGCGCCCTGTGATGTTCACTGCGCTGGTGTCGTGCCTGAGGATGTCAGGAAGTCACTTTTGCTCCGAGTGCAGCGTTCGCGTTTTTTATTTTTGGGGTTTGAGGTTTGAGGGGGTTTGAGTACCCCATTATGTCTGTGATTACAGATGCAACGAGTTTCACTCTTAAACTACTGTTAAGAGGAAGTAGATTTTACATGAAGGTTGGCATACTGCCCTTTCACAGACTTTACGGCCCGTGAAAGATGGATATTAAGGACATATCGTTTGCATCTACATGTTTGCAGAATGTGAAACTCTTAAAACCACAACAATACACTCTCTCCTCTCTGCGGCTTCAAGGTTGTGTCTCTGTGTTTAAAGGCTTCTCTCTTTTGTAGTTCCGTCCGAACTTGATCTTGTTGAAAAGTTCCTTCTTTAGGATCGTTCATCTTCTGAATGTAACCAGACAGGTTCTTCTGGAGCTTTTACGAATTCTTATTCGTGGGAAGTTATTAACGTTTCCAGGAGCTTTCTGCTTTTGTTTTCGAAAATACAGTACGTGACACACATTGATTATTGTGTCGTAAAACTCGAGCACATCTCAGTTGAAGCTGTCATTGTTATTTGATGTGACATCCCAAGTCCTGGGCAGAGCTGTGGAGAAATATGAACATTGAAAACATTGAACTCCTTTTGCAAGAATGTGTCTGAAGAGTAGATTTCAAACGATCTTCTTGGTTGTGATCTTAATTGGCTATCGAAAGTGAAGTCCTCTTGACTAACTTGAGATAAATATGTGTAACAGTAAAATATTATAAAATGTATGTTGTATTATCCACTGGCAGCTGTGCAGAGGCAGACCTACCCTGTTGGTTAAAACACGTCAGATAGTCTCTCTGCACTGACCAGGGTTACTTTGCATTTCTGAGTGGCTCAAATAGAATTACAGCAGAAACGATCTCAGCAGGTTTTTTGCGCCTATGCATGTGTCACAAAATAAATAGCGTTGGTCTTGGAAATATGTCTGAAACGAGATGGTGTGATGTCTCATACGAGATGGTCTGATGTCTGAAATAAGATGGTCTGATGTCTCATACGAGATGGTCTGATGTCTGAAACGAGATGGTCTGATGTCTCATACGAGATGGTCTGATGTCTCATACGAGATGGTCTGATGTCTCATACGAGATGGTCTGATGTCTCATACGAGATGGTCTGATGTCTCATACGAGATGGTCTGATGTCTCATACGAGATGGTCTGATGTCTCATACGAGATGGTCTGATGTCTGAAACGAGATGGTCTGATGTCTCATACGAGATGGTCTGATGTCTCATACGAGATGGTCTGATGTCTCATACGAGATGGTCTGATGTCTCAAACGAGATGGTCTGATGTCTCATACGAGATGGTCTGATGTCTCATACGAGATGGTCTGATGTCTCAAACGAGATGGTCGGATGTCTCATACGAGATGGTCTGATGTCTCATACGAGATGGTCTGATGTCTCATACGAGATGGTCTGATGTCTCATACGAGATGGTCTGTCTTCCAAGTCAGACAGACGTCACATGCCGATTCAAGTGGGTCCCACTTAGAGCTCGACTTCTTAGAATATCTCAGTAAACGAACGTTATATCTCAGTAACATATCTCATCTATTCTTTGTCAGTTCTTGAGGCTAATATAATGTCTTCACACCACCTGATTAAGTGGCCCCATCCTGCAACTAAGCCAATGCATCAAGGGTCATATCCAGCCTCTTTAAGCTGAGATCTTCCTCCCATCTTCTGGAGGTCAAAAAACAGCATGATGGATAGTGGAGAAGACAGAAAGGATCTTTCAGGGGACGAGCCAGACAGAAGCAGCCGCAGCCTGAGGTGCTCCAGATCAGACAGGACCAATGGAGCCGTCTCTGGGTGTCAGGAGGTGCAGGCAGCTCTCGAGGCTGCTCTCTCATGGGAACACAAGGGCCATTAACGCTGCTCATCGTTTGTCAAGTTTTGTGTCGTCTGATAGGACGAGCTCACAGGCGGATCTTTTCTCCCTTCGGTCTCCTCCCACGTGCGAAGCCTTGCGAGGCAATGGGGGACTGGTCGAGTCACGCTGCTGAATAAGTTTGATAAGGGGAGTGGGGGGGGGGGGGGGGGGGGGGGGGGTCGGGGGGGGGGGTCAAGAGTGTGAGGGGGAGGTTACTGATGTGAAACACCAATTCACCAGGGGATGCCTCAGTCCTGGGATGTTCTGGGGAGTCGCTCTCTCTGACTCCACGATCTGAAGACTTTGCCAACCAGAGCAGACGGCCGTCCGGATATGGGGCCTGTTTCCCCCAGCGCTGAACACACAAGTCCAGACCAGAACACGCCGATCCAACACTATTAATAGGAATCATCTGCCCTCCACTTCCAGGACCTTTGGCTCTCCCTGACGCTTCGCTGAAACAATGTGGCAGAAGTCGTTTGTTGAAGTGGATCCCTGTTGATTTGCGTTGCCCACATTCCACACCAAAACAATAAGTAATTTAGGAGAAAGGATGTTTTGTTTCCGTGATTGTATTTTGGGAAGTCATTTGGAAGCATTTCAATTCATTAGGGGTTTTGATGCCCTTTTTGGCTACACAGTATAATATATTAGCTGCCATTCGATGTAGATTTTCAAATTAGTACCATAGAGTTTATGCTGATAAGCAGTCGATTCAAACACTTTAGGAAATGTTTCAAAAGTTTATTCGCACTACCAAATGAATTAACAGTTACGGTCATGTAAACCCAGTCCTCGACTCACGTCACATGACTCCTGGTGAACTGTAGTAATGTCTTAATGTCAGTTCCTTGAAAGGGGTCAACCAAGTTAAAGTGCACACTCACTATCAGACACAGGGCTTCACAGAGCGTAGCTGAAATTCTTTCAGCCCAGAGCAGATCTGGTCATATATTTTGCTAGGCTGTATCAGATCTTCTCCAGTGTCAGATTACAGCACAGTGGAACTTGCAACAAACTAAGATCTCTTAAAGTTCTCACCGTGTTTTCACTGGTCAATATCAGCCTGTCAGAAAACCACACTGTACAAATGCCAGAAATTGGGGTTTTAAACAGTGTCCTCAGTTCTTACTGCGTCCCAGTATCGGACTTTAGGGGGTTCACAGGAGCAGCTGTGGCCTCAGCCCCTCCGATCCGGCCTGGGTAACCCTGGGGGTTCACGACGCCGAAGCAAGACAGAGAACTTGCGTGCCTGCCTGTGTGTTTGTGTTTGAGGGGGCGGGGCTTTTGAGGTGTGTCTGTGTTAGTCGTCAGGACAGCACGCATTCCTGGCCATCTGTCCTGGACGTAATTGCATGAACGCTCGTATGTGTGTGTGTGTGTGTGTCCTCAGGAGTTTCATCAACAGGACCTGACTCTATGTCTCTGTGCTGTCCTTCAGACATGGTGGATACCCAACTTCTGGCTTGGCCGATGGGCTTCAGCCTGACCCCGGTCGACCTGTCCGAGCTGGACGACAGCTCCCACTCACTGGACCTGAAGCCCTACTCCACCCTGGATTACACCAGTATCTCCAGCTCCATATCCACCAGCATCTCCAGCAGCCTGTCCAGCAGCCTGTCCAGCAGCATTAACTACATCCCCAGCCCACCCCTGTCTGACCATCTGACCAACATGGATTACACCTACAACTACAAGACTCACGATGGACAAAGTATGTCTCTCACTGCTTCTTACACCAATGAACCGCCCACACTATGTGCTACTTGTGCTGACCAGCAGTACCAGTGTAACAGGATATATAAATGTGGCCTGAATGTGTGGTAGCACAGGCCTGTTGGCCTGCCTCATCTCCTCTCTTTTCCTGTGTTTAGGTTCCATCAAACTGGAGCCAGAGTCGCCCCCACAGTACACAGAGGGCTGTCACCTGCACCCCAAACTGCACGATGACCCTTCTCCCGCGATGCTGAACATCGAATGCCGTGTGTGCGGGGACAAAGCCTCGGGTTTCCACTACGGGGTGCACGCCTGCGAGGGCTGCAAGGTCAGAGGTCACC
>CM059317.1:986170-1071170 GCA_030340685.1 Protosalanx chinensis | reverse complement strand
GTTTTGACTTGTTTTATGCTGCAGCTTCTCGCCTGAGATGTCGAAGTGTTGGAGGAAATGCATCAGTCTTTACAAAGCCACTCAGCCATTCTAGACTGTCATACGCTCTCGTGGCATTCGATAGGTCCAAGGCTAGTTGAGGCTACATCCCCTCTGTCAGCTTGTTATGGCTGTTCCCCTTAGTGATACCGGCTTGACGATACAGAACAGCTGTCTACAGCAGGAATATTTATCAAAACTCAAGAAGCAAACTGCAATTCTTTAAACCATGTCGAGGACTAAATACGTATACTGTGATTTGTGGCTTCATGCCAGGGCAAAGTGTGCTTGCCAATGTATTTCCAAACAGTTTTCTTAGCCAGGTTGAAGTTTTGCTTGAAATGTAGCTCAAGAGAAGTTTTCTTTATTTTTATGTCCTTTTCTTCTGTCCAAGACAAATGATTCCGGTTCCAAGACATTAATGATACTGTGTAGATGTTTGTCTGCAATCATAAGTTTGATTCTGTGAGGAAAGACACAAGCATCACTTGCTCATGTTTAGCTTAACTATTAACATGAGTTATTACTCCCCGACTCCCCAAAGGAGTGAGATAACCCTAGGAAACGTGAGAAACTCCAGCGCCTGTCCACTAGAATGACGGTGTGTTTGTCTCTCCTCAGCCCTTTGTCATCCATGACATCAAGTCCCTGATGGAGGGAGAACAGTTCATTAACTGCCGCCAGATCCCAGTTCCAGAGCAGCAGCCCTCCTCCAGCCTGGAACTGGGGGTCCGGGGGTCCGTGAGGGTGGCGGACCCGGTCCAGGAGCCCGCCTGCGCCGTCGAGCTGCGCTTCTTCTACAGTTGCCAGTCGCGCTCCGCCGAGGCCATACGGGAGATCACCGAATTCGCCAAGAGCATCCCGGGGTTCGTGGGATTGGACCTGAACGATCAGGTGACCCTGCTGAAGTACGGCGTGATCGAGGTGCTCATCATCATGATGTCGCCGCTGATGAACAAGGATGGGACGCTCATCTCCTACGGCCAGATCTTCATGACCAGGGAGTTCCTCAAGAGCCTCAGGAGGCCCTTCTGCGAGATGATGGAGCCCAAGTTTGAGTTCTCCGTCAAGTTCAACACTCTGGAGCTGGATGACAGCGACATGGCCCTGTTTCTGGCCGTCATCATCCTCAGTGGGGGTGAGTCACAGGGGCTGGAACAATCTGCACCATGACACCATACAGCTTCATCTCAGCTCATGATATTTCAAAGCCACAAATTGTTTTTGTGTTCCCAGCAATGATTACTCTAAGAAGTATAGCATGTATCTTGTGAAATAAATGTGGGGCTGTGTGATATGTTATTAGTTATCATGCAGGGGGGAATTACATTGATAACATATCTTGAGTTATCATGTCAGGCTACTAAAACACAAGTCAACTTGTTCTGTCCTTGACTGTTACTTCCAATGTTATGAAAGAGCTGCTGTGTGTGGAGTCTTCAATCTGAACTGTGTCAAGCTTGTCAAGTTACACTGGTTTGCTGCTTCCAATAATGCTTAACAGGCCTCGTGTGTGTATATTGTCCTCTATACATTTGACATACAACACCCAGATTAGGAGGTGGTTATGATTGGCCAGTTAGCATTGTCATGGCTCTTTGATAACAGTCCAACCTTGAACCCTCTCATACCTCGATTACCCCCATCAGACCACTCAAGAAGAACCTGTGAAACATTAACCTAAATGACAGAGAATGACAGTCTGAAATAGAGATAAACAGGGGAGTTGTGTAAACATAGAAGTTGTATTTTTATTTGTGTTTCGTGTCTCCGTTTTTTCCATTTTGCCAAGTCCATGAAAAGCATTACGCTTTCCAGTGTCAAGATGTCGGCAGATAAGGTGGATCAGCTCCATTTGTAGCCTCCTCGTCAGAGAACCGCATGCAGCTTTCCGTCTCAGTCAGCCTGTGTTAAATGTTACTGATGGGCGCTGCCCTGTCCGTGTGTCTGGTCCTCAGATCGCCCTGGCCTGCTGAACGTCAAGCCCATCGAGCAGCTCCAGGAGACGGTCCTCCACTCTTTGGAGCTCCAGCTCAAGGTGAACCATCCAGAGTCCATGCAGCTGTTTGCCAAAGTCCTCCAGAAGATGACAGACCTGCGGCAGATCGTCACGAACCACGTGCATCTCATCCAGCTGCTGAAGAAGACCGAGGTGGACATGTGCTTACATCCGCTCCTGCAAGAAATCATGAAAGACCTGTACTAGAAAGACACAAAGAGAGAGAGACACACAGAGAGAGAGAGACACACAGAGAGAGAGAGAGAGAGAGAGAGAGAGAGAGAGAGACCGAGACTCTGCTAGGAATATGTGAACATATTAGTCTTTGTGCCACTGCTGAGCCAAGACATTTCACTATAGTAAAAAGCCACCAACAAACCAACTAGCAGACTAAACTATAAAGGGCCCAGTGCTCTAATTTGGAGGGGGGGGGTTACAGCCTGTCTTCAGATAGAGACTTTTGGATAGAGGTCGAAGCGATTGAGATGGAGGTTATCAGCCTTTGAATCATCACTGTGAATAGTTAGCCGCACATAAACCTTTTAAATAAGCAGTGCCTCTGCATACCACACAGCTACACATACTTGATGAAGACAGTTTACGTGCTTAAAGACACAGATCCCATGTCAAGCCATCACTATATGACCTTTTGATAAACCACTTAATCCAAGATTAGCATTCTTGTGATGATCTTGATCTTGTTCGACTTATAAGTCACCCTCTAATGTGAATGTGTGGAACTCAAAGAGCAGTGAGGGCTCTTTGTTCACACACAATATACTATATTTTGGGGTAATTTACAAGCTTTTTGGACTGTTGCATACAAACATAGTGATATGAAGGACTCATACTCATTTTCATTTTTCTTGTGTACAATTAATTTGCCTTTACAATCTCGTTCCAAAGAGTATATTGGTTTATTTTGAATTACCATTCTCTTTTCTTAAGTTGAATGATAGGGAAACAAATGACTTGTATTTGATACCTTTATTTGTGAAACTGTATGTTTATATGATTTTTAATTCACTTTTACATTACATAATGATGTGCAGATGTCAGTGCGGGGAATGTATATTAATGAACATGTGTAAATAAATATTTTGTTGATGTTTTCTTTTTTCATTTTTCAACAATGCTAAAAAGGATTTGATCCCAAAGCCGCATGCATGGACCAAAGGAAAGGGATTTAATTGTCTTAACCAGTGGCTAACAGCTTCCTACTACTGTATATTCTAGACGTTTGAAGTGTGCGTGCAACACAAACCCCTGAGCTATTCTACAAGCATTACATCACCTTTTCATTGCGTCTTTCTAAACACACCTTTAAGTGATTGCGAAATGTGAACTCTATTGAACTGACAAAATCAGATGGTTGAAATTTGATTACCAGCTGGACTTGAGGGGTCCTTTTGGATGGAGAGTGAAAAAGTGACACAAAATACGAATAGCGCAACACAATTAAAATAACATTTAACTATTGACTATTTATTAACATGTTTTTTAAATCACTGAAAATGAAACATGCTGAGTGTATAGTATCAGACGCTGCAGTAACAGACATTCAATAGTTAAACACAAAACTTGGCAGCATTACATGATTTCAGTGACATAATATCAAACTGCTGTAGGTTCCTGTCCTAAACTAAACAAAAAGATGATTAATTAGTTTGAAAACTTCCCTGCTTTGGAACAAGTAACAGACTGGTTTCAATTAAAATGAGCTAAATCAACAAATTTCAGACCGTGAAGCGTACTGTTCATGTTCTGGAACAATACTGCGGTTTATGTACTTGTGCTACTGCAGGAATCCAGTGAAGGTTGAAGGACTTTTAAAAGCTTTTAGATCCTGTTGAGGCAAACAAGACCAGCCTATTTCCTATACTGCAGCAGGAGAGAGAGGTCAGTTGACCCTAAAAATAAAAGTTTCAGTTGGCAGGTGGGTTTTTCTGAAAGGTAGCCTGATGGTCTTTTCAGTGTTGATAATTGTAAAAGGTTTTTTTTATGTTGTGTCAGCATATCCTTACTTTGTTAGTAACCAGTCTCAGCTGACCAGACTCTGCCAACATTCTTCCGTGGCTCTGCCAAATACTGTTCAAAAGTATATTTTCCTGTTCTCAAAAGCTCCTTCAAGTACTGTGTCCAAAGATAGTTTTTGGTTAACACATGTATATAATGTTTTTGTTTTACTGTAATGGCATAGTTCATGTTTGTCTCCACAAAACACTGCAGACTGTCATCTCTGCTGTTTAGATATTAAGTAGGAGTTTCAGTTAATATTTTGTTATAGAAACTTGATGAGACAAACCTGTCTTTAAGAAGAGAACAATACTCATCCACTAAGTGTTCTTAGTTCACGACAAAAGTTCAAAACCCACAAAAGTCTTTCCGGGAACAGGAATGTTTGAGACACGTGTTAAGATTCTTGGAGGGTAACACCTTTGTCATACCTTTCAGAAAAATTGTTACAAATTATGCAAGTAGTGTGAAAGATTAAGCAGTATGATGTCATTTTAGTTTACATTTATTTTAGTTTATTAATGTGAGTTGAAACAAGCCAATATCTTTTAACTTATTGAATTGAAATATGCAAAAGTATATCTGTATGTATGTCTAACTTCTGACTAGCATATCAGATTTATAAACACATGTTCTACCAATGTGCTACTTTTCTTCAGACGTCGTTTCCTGGAAAACAGTGGACATTGTGTACCTATTCTTGTTTTTTCAGACACAGTGAAACTCAGTAAAAAATCTTCAAACCTAAAATATTTTGATAGGAGGTCTAAGGTTCATTCTCTTGTAAAGACAGACGAAGATTTAATAATTTGTTAAATTCAAAAACCAAAGTTAACCCTAATCCACTTGCAGGATCTGTACATTAGCCACACATTTGCCAAACCTGTCTAACTATTGAATTCTTCAAACACCTACGATTTCTCAGTATCTTATCGGTACAGTTTTCCTTTTCGCTGAAATTCTTTTCATGTGAAGCAAGGTGATGATTTGGCAGTCATCTGGACAATGCCCACATTTCAACAGATCCTAATGGTAGGTGTAAAAAGATAAATGGACAGCTACTGACATAAGTACTAACATCTAAGACCTATCATTCTTCATAATGATTCAAATCAAATTTATTTATTTGCATAGCCTTTTTTTATACAAGCATTGTCGCAATTTAGAAATATTTGAAGGAGCTATTTAGTGAGGGATTCCCTCCTCTAGAGAAGTTTGGTGAAAGACACATGCAGAACACACGAAAAAATTCAACTCCTATCAAATTAATCCCCCTAAAATAAATCTAAAATAAAATACTGGTAACACCAGAAAACATGTTTCAATTAGAAAAACTGACTTAAGGGTCACCTGATCCGCGCCTGTACCAACAAATAAATACATTTGTCTTTGAATGTGTGCATTCAGCTGATCAACAGTGAGCATCAATGTCTCTGATTTCTGACTCGCTCATCCTGATTTATCACACCTGTAACCAGTGATGAAGAAAATTTGAAAGTGAGAAATATGGCCCCCAATTGATTTCCTTCAGTCCTTGACAGTGGTTTTACAAATGAATTCTAGTAGGAAGTTTTGCTTCACAGAAGGCATTTCGCTGGAAAAAGATGGCGGGAACATAAATGGCTGAAACAGTTACAGCACTGATACAAACATTAGACATTAGACATTTCACTGGCACTTGTCCACTTGTCCACAAGTCCATGTTTCTGAATAAATATCTGTGGGGCTCATTAGCTTACACAAAATATTTATGAGAGACAAAACCTTCAACAAAAAAAAAATTACTGAAAAAAAGTCTACTTGTTGTACCTTTGAAAAATACAATAATTGTCTTGTGACCTCAATTTCACAGGCCTTCCTGATTTACAGCTACCCAATTTCACTGGCTTAAAAAAACACCTTAATTACACATATTTTTATAGTTTATGGGCTTTCAGTCCCTTACAACCAGTGTTTCACACGGTTATTAACTTTTTATTAACACACACACTAACAATTAAAATACTTATGACAGAATATTTAGATACTTTAATCCCACTAACCCAAGGTCTTTCATGTAAAAAGCCTTCCATGCCAGTGAAATAACAAAATGTAGCCAAGTGGACCATATTGCTAAAGAAAGTCTTTATCTGGGATGACTCAGAGATGCATGCTGTTCTGAAGTGACTTCCACAAATTTCCCAGAGTTATGCTGAAGTATTCATGATGTATTCAGTTAGTTGCAATCATCCCATCCCCAGCTGACCCCCCAACCCCAGATGACCCCCCCCCCCTACACCCCTGCTTTCTCATTACACTAGCACATAGCACCCCCTACTGGATGGTACACAGAAAGTAGACAGTGGTGCCTCTGTTTACCAAGTTAAAGCAGCATTAGCAGTACATTTAAATGTGCAGAATATAGTATATTTGGCACCAATATGTATATTTTAAATTTGAAGTGGATGAAAAGTTAATAACATTTATTAATTAATAATACTAATATGTGGATAGAAAAGTCGGACGGAAATGGAACACATAAGTTAGAGGTTGGTTTCCACTCGGAAGTATTAAAGGGTCCCCCCCCATCACAAAGTCATGGCAGCGTGTTTCACTTCCACTAGATTCACTGACTGTGCGGATATCCAGATGTCTTAAAGGTACCAGCTGACATGTCGGCAGCCGTGTTTCAGGCCCCTAAACGGCGAGCCAGAGTGTACGAAGCTTACGAAGCTCCCTTCCCCGTCCTGCTGAGCCCAGAGGGGGCAGAACCACCCCTGGATCTGGTCTACAGGGCAGAGATACTGAACCAGAACATCATAGTCAGAGATCCAGATCACATCCAGGCTCTCTATGGGAAGGTATGCTGCATCTCAGAGCTTCTCCTATCGGGGGGCTTAGACCTGGCTGTCGGCAGTGTTTTCTTCTCTATCATACCCTAACAGTGTGCCTGTCCTCCAGGGTTACTTTGGTAAAGGGATCCTGTCCAGAGCCAGGCCAGATTACTGCATCTCTAACACGTGGGAGAGTACGTGGTCCATGTGTCTTAAACAATCCATATTTTTGTCCCTGATAAGCATATTATAAATGATTTTGTTGATAATGATGTTTGTTCTATGTTGTAGAGCTGGGTGACAATCATCTACCAGTCATCTCTCTATCTAAGTAAGTACCTGTTTGTGCAGCCACACATGGACAGTATAACCTCATGCAGCAGTAAATGGACTGTAATGACATGTGTCCTGCTTCTCAGATATCAGCAGCGTCTGAGCTGGGTAAGGGACGGCCTTCTGGGCCAGGGATTGGAGCCCCACACTGTCAATCAAACCCTGCAAAAGTTCTCCCAGGAAGTAGAGATTGTAGACAGAGAGGAAAATGGACATAATGATGGTGAGAACCCCCCCAGCCCTACTGGTGAAGGAGTGGAGAGGGCAGGAGGACCAGACCTGGTAGATACCTCCCAGGAGGCTGAGCTAGAGGATAACATCCCCCCAGCCAAGAGGCTGAGGAGGCAGGGAGACTCCAGGTTCGACCCCCTGGCAGAACTTTACCCAGAGGAGCCACAGCAGCTGGACCAGCAGGTCCTATCTAAGGTGAAGTGTGCCAGGCATGATGACTGGATCACTCACTGTGGCTGCCGGCTGGAGGAGAGACGTTCAGAGGCAGAGACCCGGACCGGAGCAAACACACAGAGAGACTATCCAGGCTGTGAGTATGTGCTTGTGGAGGAGGAAGAGGAGGAAGAGGATGAGGAGGAACAGAAGAAGGAAATGGGAGAGGCAAGTTCAAGTTTGGGCTATTTGCATTTTCGATTCTGTATGTATGTGAGTGTGTATTGTGACTGTGTCTGATTATATTATCAGTCACTGCTTAACTTAGTGTCAAGCTAAATGCGTGCTAATGTGTTCTCTGTTTTTTTCATGTAGAGAGACAGACCATTAAGACGCGTGTGCAGAATCAACCCTTTCAAACTGATAGAGTATCTGCAGCTGAGCTTAGAAGAGGTAAGCAAATGAATCAAGTCAAGTCAAAGCCATGCAACGACTCCTGACCAGCAGATAATGTGAATACATGGCTCTTTAATGAGTTAATTTGTAATTCATTTGAGGGACTGTGGAGTTTTCAGTTACAGGGTTATTTACACAGCTGGCTCTGATGAGGGGGAGCTGTGTCAGAAGCCAGTAAACACAACTGAGCGAGCTGTGTTAGTGATACAGAGCTGTGTTAGTGATGCAGAGCTGTGTTAGTGATACAGAGCTGTGTTAGTGATGCAGAGCTGTGTTAGTGATACAGAGCTGTGTTAGTGATACAGAGCTGTGTTAGTGATGCAGAGCTGTGTTAGTGATACAGAGCTGTGTTAGTGATGCAGAGCTGTGTTAGGGATGCAGAGCTGTGTTAGTGATACAGAGCTGTGTTAGTGATGCAGAGCTGTGTTAGTGATACAGAGCTGTGTTAGTGATATAGAGCTGTGTTTGTGATACAGAGCTGTGTTAGTGATACAGAGCTGTGTTAGTGATACAGAGCTGTGTTAGTGATACAGAGCTGTGTTAGTGATACAGAGCTGTGTTAGTGATGCAGAGCTGTGTTAGTGATACAGAGCTGTGTTAGTGATACAGAGCTGTGTTAGTGATACAGAGCTGTGTTGGTGATGCAGAGCTGTGTTAGTGATACAGAGCTGTGTTAGTCATACAGAGCTGTGTTAGTGATACAGAGCTGTGTTAGTCATACAGAGCTGTGTTAGTGATGCAGAGCTGTGTTAGTGATACAGAGCTGTGTTAGTCATACAGAGCTGTGTTAGTGATATAGAGCTGTGTTTGTGATACAGAGCTGTGTTAGTGATACAGAGCTGTGTTAGTGATGCAGAGCTGTGTTAGTGATACAGAGCTGTGTTAGTCATACAGAGCTGTGTTAGTGATACAGAGCTGTGTTAGTGATGCAGAGCTGTGTTAGTGATGCAGAGCTGTGTTAGTGATACAGAGCTGTGTTAGTCATACAGAGCTGTGTTAGTGATACAGAGCTGTGTTAGTGATGCAGAGCTGTGTTAGAGACACAGAGCTGTGTTAGTGATACAGAGCTGTGTTAGTGATACAGAGCTGTGTTAGTGATACAGAGCTGTGTTAGTGATACAGAGCTGTGTTAGTGATACAGAGCTGTGTTAGTGATACAGAGCTGTGTTAGTGATACAGAGCTGTGTTAGTGATACAGAGCTGTGTTAGTGATACAGAGCTGTGTTAGTGATACAGAGCTGTGTTAGAGACACAGAGCTGTGTTAGTGATACAGAGCTGTGTTAGTGATACAGAGCTGTGTTAGTGATACAGAGCTGTGTTAGAGACACAGAGCTGTGTTAGTGATACAGAGCTGTGTTTGTGATACAGAGCTGTGTTAGTGATACAGAGCTGTGTTAGTGATACAGAGCTGTGTTAGTCATACAGAGCTGTGTTTGTGATACAGAGCTGTGTTAGTGATACAGAGCTGTGTTAGTGATACAGAGCTGTTAGAGACACAGAGCTGTGTTAGTGATACAGAGCTGTGTTAGTGATACAGAGCTGTGTTTGTGATACAGAGCTGTGTTAGTGATACAGAGCTGTGTTAGTGATACAGAGCTGTGTTAGTGATACAGAGCTGTTAGAGACACAGAGCTGTGTTAGTGATACAGAGCTGTGTTTGTGATACAGAGCTGTGTTAGTGATACAGAGCTGTGTTTTTTATAGAGAGCTGTGTTAGTGATACACAGAGTTCCTCCTGCTGCCCTCCTGTATTCAGGAGCCCACAGGCTCATGTTAACAGCCCTCCTCTCTGGAGCGGCACGCCAACTTCAGAATTGGCTCACCTTGTAGGAAGTTCATCAACCTGGAGTTCTTGCTCAACTCACTGGGGGATAATCAAAGGATCGGCCTTGACAAACTGAACATGGATAGATGGGTGTTATTATTTTGATGCGAAGGCATTTCTTTGGTGGCTCCCTGCCTCCCCCGTAAGATGTCCTCCTGAGGTAAACTCATGTTGAATCAGCCTCAGAGAGCTCTGGGGTGTCAGGTCACCCCCGTGGTCCTGTAAGCAAGACTTGACCAGGGGCCTGTTTGGGGGCCTCCTAAATTAGAAGCCGTGTGAAGCCTTACTCCACTGCAGTTGTGTTTACATAAACAATCCTTTTAGAACACAAATATTTGTCTTTTCTCCTCCTCTTCCCTCCCCCAGGCATTTTTCTTGGTCTATGCTTTAGGATGTTTGTCGGTTCACCACGATGAGGTAAGAATTTGTGTATGTCAGCTGGCTTTTGAACATCTATTGCTATTATTTACCCACCCCATGTCGAAGGTTAGAACTAGCAACGCGTGTTTCTGTTTTTTTTTAAGGAGCCATTGTCGATTTGCCAGCTTTGGGAAACGTTCCGTTCTATTCAGCCCCATTTTGAGACTACGTATATGGCCTACCACTATTTCCGTAGTAAAGGCTGGGTTCCCAAACCTGGAGTGAAATACGGCTCAGACTTCAGTAAGTATCCACCATATACCTTTAAACCTCAACTATTCAAATAGAACACACCGGATGTAGCAGTGGACCTGTAGCAGGACTGCCTAGCCTGCCTCCCACAGCATAGCAACAGCCGTGTATCCCATGTTCTAGCTGTGACCGCAAACACACGTTTGTCTGTAATATTCATGACGTGAAAAGCAGAAGTGGCTGCTAGTTGATGTCAGGCAAGGTTTTCGTTTCCAGAGAACATGGAAACCGTCCAGGTCAGGTGGGACTTGTTAGCCTGATTCGCGGATGGAACACCATGTTTAGGAGGCACTCCACTTTCAAAGTGGCTTTTACATCCAGTACTAGTTTTCTAGGTCCAGGTGTAAAAGCTGTGAACTTTGAATTTGCAGGCATTAAACTGTCGTCTTGGTGTAACTCAAACCCCATAAGTTCAAGGTGGGTTAATCAGATGGGAGAGCTGCTGGTTGTGACTCTCTGGAGACTCATATGATCCCTGTCTGCCACTAACGGAATCAATCCCAGATTTTCCAGAAGGTTTAAGTAACGCCTTACCTTTTTCATTGAATTATTCACGATCGCTAAGCTTTGCTTTCCTTGCCCTGCCTTGGCAGGCGTCCTGGTTCACTAGAATCAGATGAAGATCGAAAGGTCTCTACAGGGAGTCAGATGGCTCAGCGGGTTAAGACGTTGGCCTCATGATCTAAACTGGTTGTGAGTTCGAACCCCGGCTGTGGCTATGTGATGTTGTGTCCTTGGGCAAGGCACTTCACCCTACTTGCCTCAGGGAGAATGTCACTGTACTTTCTCAAAGACGCTTTTGATAAAAGCGTCTGCTAAATGAATATTTATTTATTGCTTTGAATGTCCAAGGAAACAAATGCTACTCCCAGCCAGGAAGCACTCAGACTGTTTAATATGTTCCACTCGGCTTATTTTCCTTCCAACACGCAGTGCTCTACAGAAAAGGACCTCCTTTCTACCATGCAAGGTTAGCTTGACCCGACCGCACAGTATTTCAATTCAAAAGCCATTGTGCTTTTTTTCCTCAGTGTTCTTTTTGTATTGGTTACCATTAGTTACTCAGTGGTGGTTGAAAGGGTGGCTGAGTCATCCCAAGGTGCACCACTGCGACCATTCAACTGGAGGTCATTAGCAGCCCTCAGCAGAATCACCGGGAATGTCTCCAAGGTAACCCGCCTCTGTCTCTACGGCGATAGCACGTCATAGAACCTTTCCTTGACAACAGAGATGTATTTGATTTTGACCGTAATGTATGACCCTGCAAATATAAACATTGCGTTGTTAGGAAGCTGAATGGAAGGAATGGAATCATATCTGTAGTGTAATTTACATTGTATGCCACATATATGTTCTATGTTTGCTCATTTCTGCCACAGTGTATTCTATGTTTGTTAATCTTGCATAGCGAATAAACCCCCATTCTGATTCTGAAATGTTATGTGCGTGTCTGTCACTCAGGAGCTGATGTTTTGTTACGTCATCTATCCAGAGGATATGACATCAGAGGAGCTGCGTTCGCCTCAGTGCGTGCGAAGGGTCAGAGTTCAGGTAGGATAGATCAGGCTACCTGAGCAGTGACAGGAGAGCCTCATAACATCACAGGGGGCATGCTAACATACTGTCTCTCCTTAGGAAGTCATCGTCAGCAGGTGGATATCGTCACGAGAACGTACGGAGTCAGAGGAAATTTGATTTGTAATTTTTGATTGGATGTTATTTTTTACTTCTTTATGTGTATAATCACTGATTGTTTTGAAGATTCTCAATAACTTATATTAGTTTGCGCTTGCTATTTTCCATCCCATTTTCTGTGAAAATATAAATAAACATATGTATATGTTGCGCATGAGTTTTTCATTCATTTACTGAAGGGTACCAACAGTCTTGTCCATGTGTGTATGTATTTTCACAGAAAAAACAAGTCACGGTTAATGAAAGTTGTTAGACGCGTGTAAGGGAATAGTTTCTGAAACAGGAATAATTAGCAACACAATCCAATGCAGGAAGGAGAGGAACTAGATATCTCTTTCAAAACAACCCATTCAACATGTGTGTCTGTCAAGCAGCTGCTGCTGCTACTGCCACACACACTGACACTCCAAACTTTATAATCACAGACAAATCGTTTCACAAAATTATACAGACTGTTTAGATACGCCAACAGCACTGACATTAAACGGCATCGATTTGTCCTTCAAGACTCCGTTTTCTTATCTTTCTCTTCCTCACTACAATCTTCATCTGTTTCTTTCCGAGGGCTGTCTACGATGTAGAAGTGGTTCTTGGTGACTTCTTCACACAGAGTGCTGTACTTGGAGGCTCTCTTTATCCTGGGCAGCACAAAGCTCTGGGTGAAGCTGTCCTTTGTGAGGGGCTGTTTCCCCTGAGTGGCCAGTACACAGTTCAGGAACATCAGAGTGAAGTTGTAGCAGTTGTGTGTTTCTTCATCAAACCTGCAATCAACATGAAGGCATTTTCATAAAGCAAGTTTTGACTGTATCTGTAAGAGGATATTTGGGAGAACGTTTGTTTTCCCAAACATTTGTGTAATTAGATTAGATTAGATTAGATTAGATGAACCTTTATTTGTCCTCCAGGAGGTGGAAATTGCAGTTCACAACAGCAGCAGGGTAAAGTACAGCACACAGAGTTGCAGGGTAATATACATAATAATAATAGGTCAAGTACATTTATAGCTGACCTTATTTGTGTAATTTTTTACATTTATTCATTTAGCAGACGCTTTTATCCAAAGCGACTTACAAGAGTTTAATAAGGTCAGTTATAAATGAATACAAATCAGATTTGGATCAGTAGTTTTTGAATAAGATGCCACAGGGTCAAATGTAATGTTTTGGATAAAAGTACTAATTCAACATATAATTCATACTGAATACTAAGTGAGTGACTACTTACTAGTCAATACTTTCCCCTAGAAACTCACCGTTGCCATAGAGTATCCCACATGGGAGCCTGGGAGAACTTGTCCAGGTACTGGTTCCACTGGTCCATGAGGTTGTACATGTCAGGCTGGACCAGGGGAATGCTCAGACACCTCTCCCATCCTTGGCCATCCTTTCGAACCCCTGTCTTAGTGTAGTTGTACACCACTCCTGCATTAAACAAACTGTCACTACGTTGTGGCCACTGAAACCGGCTTTCAAATGTATCGTAACAGTTCGTAACTTTAAATTGCCTTAAGTAATTAACTATGTTTTTTCCTTGTAGTTTGAGCAAAGATCGCAGATACTTGCCATTGGTATCGGTGATGCCAGTGTGCAAATCGGACCCTCCATCAAAGTTGCTGAGTAAAGAGGAAGATGAGGTGAAATGACTTGGAGGCAGTTCTCCCTATGTGAGATGTGCTCCAGCTCAGCTGTCCTTACAGCACGCAGCATGCTGAGGTTTACCTGGAGGGGTTCTCCGGGGCCACGAGGAAGGAGCAGGGGGTTTTGTGTCCGTTGGAGAAGGGGTTGGGTATGCTGATAGGAGCCTCCTCCAGCCTCCGGCCGCTGAAGCTGACCCCACACGCAGGGCATTCTTCTGGGACGAACAAGCAGAAGATGTCCTTGTCACAGTGGCTGAACTTGATCACACTCTTCTCCATGGATGGGGAACGTGGAGGTCTGGCTGCCTCTCCTGCTGCCTCTTCTGCTGCCTCTTCTGCTGCCTCTCCTGCTGTCTCTTCTGCTGCCTCTCCTGCTGTCTCTTCTGCTGCCTCTTCTGCTGCCTCTCCTGCTGTCTCTTCTGCTGCCTCTCCTGCTGTTGTGTGGTTTCATTCTGGCTCTTCTGGAGTTGGATAGAGTTCCTACCATCCGGTGTGACGCTTCCACAGGCTACTCATCTGTCAGAGTGGAGCCTAGCACCAACCTACTGTATCAGATTGCACATGGTCAAACCGTCCTCTTCTCAATCGTAGCCCCTTTTTTAAGACTCTTTTCGACTATTTCAAAGAGCTTCCTCACCTGTGATGAACCTGGCAACATGGTTACATGGATACGTTTTCTGGGAATTCTCAACTTTGTGTATTCTGGAGAACACAGTCTATCTAGAGTAGGACTTCGGATAGGCTCGGGTTACTTCTAAGCAATACTTAGCCTTTTGAAGTGCTACAGTGCAACTGTATCACCGAAACAATTAGCCACAGGTCAAATTACATAACAATGAACAGCACATTGTCCCACACTGACAGCTGTGCACATGCTGTACACTTCAAAGAAGAGTGATGAGCACAAGACTCAGTAATGTCCATTTGATATTATTTATTTATTCTATTATGAACAAACAAGCTGTCAATTTTCTAAATTGTCTCTTATAAAAATATGTTTATCTTGTAATCCCATGTTGGGTAAACACAAACAATTTAACATAATCAACATATTAATTGCACTTGATCTAAGCATCTTAATTACATTTATTCATTTACATTTACATGTATTCATTTTGCAGACCCTTTTATCCAAAGTGACTTACAGTAAGTACAGGAACTTTCTCCCTGAAGCAAGTAGGGTGAAGTGCCTTGCCCAAGGACACAACGTCACATAGCCACAGCCGGGAATCGAACTCACAACTTTCCGATCATGAGCCCAACGCCTTAACCCGCTGAGCCATCTGACTCCTTATTATGTATTATTTATCAGCGATGTAAAAGCCATGCAGAGAAATCTCTTTGTAGACTGTGAGATATTTAGAGACCGTCTTGATGTGTGGAAGGACGTGTTGCCCAGTAAAGACGTCTCTGCTCACACAGTCTCTGCCCTCAGTTCTCCTCATGTGGTTGATAAAGGCCAGAACAAAACCATAACAGCAAGAGCCAAACTCCCTCTCCTCATGAAACCTGTTTACACACACACACACACACACACACACACACACACACACACACACACACACAACACTCATTTAGCAGACGCTTTTATCCAAAGTGACTTACAGTAAGCACAGGGTCATTCTCCCTGAGGTAAGTAGGGTGAAGTGCCTTGCCCAGAGACACAACATCACATAGCCACAGCCGGGGTTCGAACTCACAACCTTCCGATCATGAGGCCAACGCCTTAACCCGCTGAGCCATCTGACTTCCTCTGTCAGATGTGATTAGTTAGTTCTTCTCATTAACATTACAGAGAGGATTAAAGTGTATGAACCTTTGAGGGGACCACACAGGAAGTAAGGAGAACTTCTCCAGCTCGTTGTCCCACTGCCGTCCTGAGAAGACCTCTCCAGGTGCTACTAGAGGCACAGACACACACTGCTCCCACCCACGATCATCTCTCTGGATACCTGATAACGTGTAGTTGTAGACCACACCTGGAAAAAACATATCAAGGTCGTTGACTGAATGGAATTGATGCTGATTATAATAATGTCTTTTTATATACTTTCTGAGATTACCTTTTGAGTTTGTAATGCCAACATGCAATTCGGAGTCATTGCATTCACTATAGGGCGAACAAATACAGATGATCACATTAGAGAACCTATAGAGAACACACACACACACACACACACTAAAACACGCATGATGTCATTTAGATTTCAAGCCAGCTTTTCCATGCTTCACCTAATGAACATGGGTCCTTGTTGTGACCCTATGACAGCAGCTTGGGAAGTCTTGTGTCCGTTCCTGAAGGGACAGGGGACAATAACAGGTGCATCCAGCAGGCCAGATCTCACTGTGGACAGACACAGTGGACATCGTGTAGGTTCGCTCATCAGCTTTTTGTCTTCAGGCGTTGGAAACCGATCTAAATTATTTTGAGAGACGAAACGAAAAATATGTCGATCGCAGTGACTAAACCTCGAGACAGTGTTTTCCATCTTACTGGAGAATGCAGGTGTGCACCTGTGACAGGTGTTTAAAGGCGGAGTCAAAGGATGAACTGCTTGGCTATACAATTATTATATTATTAGTTAGAAAAATATTGTAACTGTAATTCATTCGTTTATTTTAATATAACCAAGTACGTTATAATTGTACCAGTAATCCCTGAAATTAGTGTTTTGTATTCGGAACATTAGTCAGACGAACCTGGGATTTCTTCGGTCTAATTTCAGGACGGACCCGCACGCATCACCAGGAACACTTCCTGTTGCGCCAATAATGACCACCAAGCAAGTCACCTGCAGGTACATTTATTTACCTTTATTACACTATTTAACTGCCCTAATTCAGTTCTTAAATTCAGTTTTTGCAAGTTAAGATTTAGCTAGTTAACCCGCTCCTGCATCTTCTGTGTTTTTGTCTCTTGAGTTGCTGCTTATTTGCTCTTGGTGCCGTTACATTAGCATTAGCATTAGCTCCATGTAGCGGCTCAGTATTAATACTCTGCTTCTCCTTCTTCTGGAACTTTTATGCAGCTTTGATCGTGATTTACAGCTGATTAACTCATGTATCGGGATTTTATCGTGTGTTTAAAGCTTTATGTTTTGAAGTGAACAATGGTATCTTCTAGCTAACTTAGCTTGAAAGCTATCTTAACTAGCTAGGCTACTGCTTTACAATACAGCTCTATTAAACCCACTCTCCCAGATCCCATTCATAATTTTAATGATAAATTACTGTGTTTGGCCTTAGTATTAGCTTACATGCTAGGAAGATAGCTCGTATGAATTGCAGTGCTCATTTATCCCTTGCATTCCAGATATTTCTTACATGGAGTATGCAGAGAAGGGCACAGGTGCATGTTTTCTCATGACTTGACTACCAGTAAACCTTCAACCATCTGCAAGTTCTACCAAAGAGGCGTGTGTGCCTATGGAGAACGTTGCAGGTAAGAGAAAACAGCACCAACTGCATATTTCCGATTTTTCCTCATTATTCACCTAGGTCATTTACCACCTGCACTTTTGTGTCTGAAGCGTATAGTCTTCATGCTGACTCTCAACACGCCACTGGTCGTGGTTGCGGTTGATGTTTGTTCCAGGTATGACCACATCAAGCCCTCTGGAGGGAGAGGGGGAGGTGGCCCTGCTGAGCCCCCCAGCAGAAGCTCCGGTGTTGGGGCCTTTGTTCCCGGGGCAGGCCCTCCAGCAGCCGCTGGGAGGCATGGCAAGAAACCTCTGGTCCTGAGAGATAGAGGTAGGCTTGATTCAGGTCGCTGATACGTTGCATCCTAAAGCTAATGGGAAAGTATAAATGCAGTTAATGCATGTTTTGTAGTTGTAAAACAGTTGGGTTCATTGTTCTGCATCATGGTACTCATGGATACATTACAGTCTAGACCTTGGTCAGATCATTGCAACTGTCTTGAATTTGTACTTCTGTCTGTTATTAACCACTAGGAGGTGTCAGTGTCATGCATGTACAATACATTGAGTTGCTTTTGAGGGAGTCAAAAGGCTGAGCTGTAAGAGACTCAGGCTAGTAATAAGAAGGTTGCTCTTCTAAATGACTTAAAATGTGAATGATTTGCATCCAGTGGATCTTGTCTATAATGATCCTTAGTGAAAAATCACATCTTCTTTTCTATTCTTAACAATTCTGTTCCCCATATGTCCTCTTGCAGCCCTAGGAAGTGACAACCGCATGCTGTCGTATGGAGGAGATAGTGCTGAGGTGGTGCCGGAGGCAGAGTGCTGGGACTTCCAGGACCCCACCAGCCAGGCTAAGCCCCAGACCTACCTAGAGGCCATGCGCACTGGGCTGGAGTGCTCTGCCACTGCTGGTCCTGGCCCCAGCCCCGGGCCTGGGCCCTACCCTGACATGCTCCCCCAGCAGCAGCCCCAGCTGTGCCCCTACGCAGCAGCAGGCCAGTGCCACTACGGCAGCAGCTGTCCTTACCTGCACGGTGACATGTGTGACATCTGCAGGCTTCAGGTTCTTCACCCCCACGACCCAGAGCAGAGGAAAGCCCACGAGAAGGTGAGAGTCCCACCTGTTAACGCCTGTTAACGCTCCACATCAGGGACAGTGGAACTATCAGTGACCTTAATCAAACCAGCTGCTCCTGCAGATCTATTTATTTCATGCAGTTTTCCTTACCTACATTCACTGCTGTATGTATATATACAGGCACATAGCTATATTTGACCGTGTATATAAATGAAAACACAACCTCACCTCAGTCTCCTTTTCTGACCCCTCTTCCCCACAGATGTGCATGCTGGCGTTCGAGAGCGACATGGAGAAAGCCTTTGCAGCGCAGCACAGCCAGGACAAGGTGTGCAGCATCTGCATGGAGGTGGTCTACGAGAAGGCTGCGGCGTCCGAGCGACGCTTCGGCATCCTGTCCAGCTGCTGCCACACCTACTGCCTCAGCTGCATCCGCCAGTGGCGCTGCGCCAAGCAGTTCGAGAACAAGATCATCAAGTACGTTTGGAGAGGGCCGTTCTGAAGATGGGAGTAGATGGATCGCTAGTTGGATCGTTGACCCGTTCTATAAAATAAAATTGAGAATATGAAAGCGTTTGTGGTCATGTCCGTTAGATTTGTAGTCGGGTCATTAACTTATAACAATGTAAACTTTTCTTTAGATGTATAAAGAGCTGTTAGTGGTTCAGTATGTTGTGGTATAGATTCAGGGATCAGTCCGTTAACTAGGCTCCTCCTCCTCTCTCTCTGTCAGGTCGTGCCCGGAGTGCAGAGTGGTATCGGAGTTTGTCATTCCCAGCGTTTACTGGGTGGAAGACCAGGACGAGAAGAACAGACTCATCGAGGAGTTCAAGTCTGGAGTCAGGTCAGACCAGGGGGCCACGCGCCCGCCTCAGAACCCGAAGTCTGAAGCCTCCTGCTGGGTCATCATGTGCAGTGGAGCAGCCCCCCCCCCCCCCTCATCACGCTGCTATCTCATATCATTAGAACTCCTGACGCAAGTCATTCGCCAGCTGGCGTGAAAGTTTGCGTGTAACTGAGCAAATCCCGGTTGGGCTGGAGGTGATAGTGGCAGTGCTGAGAGAGGGCTGCTGTCCTGTATGGTGCCAGCAGTAATACACAGTGGAAGGGTCAGCTGCTGACACTCTAAAGCAGGGGTCTCAAACTCGTGCCATCGCGGGCCAAGAGGGTGCAGGTTTTCTTGTCAACCATATTGAAAGTATTTCAATAATGAGTTTCTCCACTCAGTGAAATCCAACTCGTTAATGAAATCAGCTGGTACACAGGGGCTTGGTTGACACGATAAAACCTGCACCCTCTTGGCCCGCGATGGCATGAGTTTGAGACCCCTGCTCTAAAGAGTAGATGGTGGAGAGCTGTTGTAATCCATAACCAAACACACACACACACACACCAAGTACATGCTTTTGAGAAATCACCAGGGCTTCTACGAACCCCTTCATTATTTTGATATATATATATATATATATATATATATATATATATACATCTGGCTTAGACCTCACTGGTGTCATATCAAGTGTCTAGGAAAGGCTAACGCAGCGTGATGTGTGTGTTCTCCCTCCACTTGCAGTAAGAAGCCCTGTAAGTACTTTGACCAGGGCCGGGGCACCTGTCCATTTGGAGGGAAATGCTTCTACATGCACGCCTACCCTGACGGCACACGTGCTGAGCCAGACAAACCTCGCAAACAGCTGGGCTCTGAGGGGAACGTGCGGGTAAGAGGGCACCACCTGTCACACTGCAACCATGACAGGGGGGACATATTTAAAGTACGAAAGGCAAGACCAGGACAGATTGGCAGATCTCTGAATTGCCTTGCAGAGAAGCCCTACAGAGAAGCCCTACAGAGAAGCCCTACAGAGAAGCCCTACAGAACAGCCCTACAGAAAAGGCTTACACAACAGTCCTACAGAGCAGCCCTACAGAGCAGCCTTACAGAACAGGCTTACAGAGAAGCCCTACAGAACAGGCTTATAGAACAGCCCTACAGAACAGGCTTATAGAACAGCCCTACAGAACAGGCTTACAGAGAAGCCCTACAGAACAGGCTTATAGAACAGCCCTACAGAACAGGCTTATAGAACAGCCCTACAGAACAGGCTTACAGAGAAGCCCTACAGAACAGGCTTATAGAACAGCCCTACAGAACAGGCTTATAGAACAGCCCTACAGAACAGGCTTATAGAACAGCCCTACAGAACAGGCTTATAGAACAGCCCTACAGAACAGGCTTATAGAACAGCCCTACAGAATAGGCTTATAGAACAGCCCTACAGAACAGCCCTACAGAGCAGCCCTACAGAACAGGCTTATAGAACAGCCCTACAGAGAAGCCCTACAGAACAGTCCTACAGAGAAGCCCTACAGAGAAGCCCTTTAGAACAGTCCTACAGAACAGCCCTACAGAGCAGCCTTGCAGAGAAGCCCTACAGAGCAGCCCTACAGAGCAGCCTTACAAAGAAGCCCTACAGAGCAGCCCTACAGAGCAGCCCTACAGAGCAGCCCTACAGAGCAGCCCTACAGAGCAGCCCTACAGAGCAGCCCTACAGAGCAGCCCTACAGAGCAGCCCTACAGAGCAGCCCTACAGAGCAGCTGTTGAACTCTGGAAAGTGAAACATTCCTTCTCTTTTTATTCCAGTTCCTGAACAACGTTCGTCTGTGGGACTTTATTGAAGAGCGAGAGCACCGTGCTGTGCCTCATCCACAGCAGGACGATGAGGTGAGCGAGCTGAGGGAACTCTTCATGCAGATGTCTGGACCGGGGCAGGAGAGCGGGGTCCCTCCCCCCAGCCCTCACTGAACCAGCCCTGCCCACTCCCACAGCCCCGCCTCCCAGCCCCGCCTCCCAGCCCCGCCTCCCAGCCCCGCCCAGGGCTTTCAACCTGGTTTCTGATATCTCATGTTAAACTGCATACAACACTGGACAATAAAAATAAAGAAAAAAGATTCTCCCTTACTGTTAAAGTTACAATAGGTCATTTTATTTCAGTAAAAAAAAAGAAGAAAAAAAAGACGAGGTTTCCTTCCCTTGTTGTTGTGCGAGCTAAAGCCAGCTACTTCCCAGCCAATCATGTTACATAAGTCCCGTTTCCAGCCAATTGCGTTTGGCAAGGCAGGCCGTCCACCGCTTCATATGTAAAACCACTGTCAATCAAACTGGAGCTGGAGGAGGGTGATGAGGCTGGTGATTTAAGATGGTGGTCAGTACATTTGGAAACCTAATTGAAGTTGGTGCGCGTTTGCATGGAAGTGACGTGTTCGACAACGCAGACGGAGTTTGCGTAATAGTGTAGTTCCTTTTGCTGGCTTGCAATTTCCATGTCCGCAACATGTTTATATACAGTTTCTAGACCTTTTTTTTGGGGGGGGGGGTTGTTTTGTTTCTGAAAATAGCTCATCTAAACATCGTCCCTCGTGGCTCTGCATGTCCTTGGGTCTTGAGTAAGACACCTGTCGACTTGCAACTTCATGCAGTGCCTGGTTTTTAAGAGAGCTGTAGATAGAACCCACACACAGTCCTGGAATTACAGTTGGATAATGTTACCTATTGTAGCTTTAAGCCTTTCTTGTCAGATGTTTTTTTTAGATAGATTTTTCCCTTTCCCCCCCCTCAGAAAATGGCATTTTTACAGTGTGGTTGTTGTTGAGAGGAAAAATGGTCAAACTGTACATAAACGTATCCACAAATGGTTCCGTGAGAGAGCTCCTATATTTTCCTGAGACGCTTTAGATAACGTTTTGTCTGAATGGAAGTGTTTTTCAGTGTGGCTTTGAGATCTTAGAAACATGACTGCTGTGTTGTGGAGCAGATCCAGTGGTAACTGACCAGACCAAGCCTGAGAAAGTTCTGGATTAAAACTACACTTTCAGTGGACATTGTCTGTTGAAACTTCCTTTATCCTCAGAATTGGCTTAACCTTGGTCTGCTACATGAACCATATTGTGTACTGTGTATTCAACGACACACAAAAGAAAAGGTTACTTCTGTGGCAATGCATCCAAATCTCTCAGACCATTCATTTCTATGAAACATGAAATTCTGCTGTGTTTTAGAAAAGTTACATTTTTATTGTAACTAGTTCCATATATGAACTGTCAAGTATATAACCGTTTATGGCTGCTCACTGGAGATTTAGTGATGAAGTGACTTTTATTCTTTAAATTGTATGAAATCCACGCTGACCTGATCCCACATTTTATGTGATTCAATAAATGAACAGTAACTGCCAGAATGTCAAAGAATGATCTCATTAGTGTATAATATGAACTGTCTTGTTGAGTGACACTGGAAAGAATAGACAATAGCAGTGAGTTTGGTGTCTAAATATATTATGCTAAAAGTGTTTCAAATTATGTCTAGCCTATACATCATCCATGAGAATGTTGATTTATAATTATCCACCTTCATTTCAGTATTATTTCTTTGTTTATTCAATAATAAAAAAGTGAGTCCATTCACACAATAAATAAAACGTTTGACAACACCATTGAGTTTCTTAGCCCTTTTCTCTGAATCAGGTTTGACTACACTTGATTTAATGCCTCTTCAATTAAGTGAGTCATGATAGTATTTAACTTTATTTTATTAAAATATGAATAAACATTTTTTTTTCTTCCAGGTGTGAGCTTATTCAAGTACAATTATATCCCTCTGAAGCCAACATTACCAACATAAGGAAATCCCTAATAATTGTAGACATGATAATTGTGGTGCACTCAGCCTTCATCTGGTTGTAACAGACTAGTAATGACCTCATTACTGAAACCACTAACAACAACAACAACCCTGTATGACCTCAGTTTCACCATCAATCTTAGATCAAAGCAGGTGAGTAACCATGTCTAAACACCTGCTTGTCACGTTGTGTCATAAGAAACTCATTTTAAATCAGTTTGAATGGTCATATATTTGATGGTGGCATTCACACCAGTGAGAAGACAAGAAGAAACCCAGTGACAAAGTGTCTCTTTAGTCCTGTAGGTTCCCCCTACCTCCCTACCTCCCTACCTCCCCCCCCCCCCCAACTCCTTTGCCCCCAGATACCATTCAGCCCATGTGGTGAACATTCAGTGAATCTGGAGAAAAGTCCTGGTCACTTAGCAACAAATCCCTCCCAAGACGAAGGGTACGACTACACTTCATAAGATATCGGGGACGTGTCTCTCTCTCCTTTGTGCACACAGTGAGCGCCTGGCTTAAGGCACGGTGGGACGGAAGGCCTCTTCGGCTGGGCCGCTGGGCAGTGCAGGATGGTGGGTTTGGTGAAACCCTAGAAAGCGGGCATCCTGGTGGAGGTCAGGGTGCAGGTGGCGATGTCGGCAGTGTGAGTGGCTCTGTGCAGCGAGGGCTCGGACGTGCTGCGGTTGATCTTGGGGAGGGCATGCTGCAGGAGCTCGATGGAGGACAGGACCTGGGGGGGAAGGGGGGGGGGGGATAATGTTAAACACGGAATGTAAAAACAACCTTTGCCCAAATGTCTAATCGCTCGACGCTCGTGGAGCACCAAGTGTAGCTGGTCCGCTGGGACGGTCTGCTATGGGCAGGCAGGTGAAGAGAGGCAGGTGAAGAGAGGCAGGTGAAGAGAGGCAGGTGTTACCTGAGGGAAAAGTGGGCGGTCATCTTTGGACTTCTTGATGCAGTCAGCCACCAGCCTCTTCATGGCCTTGGGGCAGCTTTTGTACAGCTTACTGAGGTCAGGTGACAAATAGCCTCTTCCCACCATATAGATGATCTGGAGAGAGAGAGAGGGAGGGAGAGAGAGAGAGAGAGGGAGAGTAAGAGAGGGAGAGAGGGAGAGAGAGAGAGACAGAGAGACAGAGAGAGAGGGAGAGTAAGAGAGGGAGAGAGAGAGAGACAGAGAGACAGAGAGAGGGAGAGTAAGAGAGGGAGAGAGAGAGAGGGAGAGAGGGACAGAGAGAGAGAGAGAGAGAGAGAGACAGAGAGAGGAAGAGAGAGAGAGGGAGAGAGGAAGAGAGAGAGAGAGACAGAGAGAGAGGAAGAGAGAGAGACAGAGAGAGAGGAAGAGAGAGAGAGACAGAGAGAGAGAGAGGGAGAGAGAGAGAGACAGAGAGACAGAGAGAGAGAGGGAGAGTAAGAGAGGGAGAGAGAGAGAGGGAGAGAGAGAGAGGGAGAGACACAGAGAGACAGAGAGAGGGAGAGTAAGAGAGGGAGAGAGAGAGAGGGAGAGAGGGACAGAGAGAGAGAGAGACAGAGAGAGAGGAAGAGAGAGAGAGAGGGAGAGAGGAAGAGAGAGAGAGACAGAGAGAGAGAGAGGGAGAGAGAGAGAGAGAGAGAGAGAGGGGAGACAGAGAGAGAGAGAGGAAGAGAGGGAGAGAGAGAGAGGGAGACAGAGAGAGGGGGGGGGGGGCAGATCAGTCACATCATGAACCAGCACTGTAAGTGTTCTTGAACGCACCGTAGCATCCAGACCAGACCAGCAGACAAGTAAAGTGATAGTCTCTACCTGATCCTGTACTTAGTGATATACAAATACACAAAGAAACTAAATGGAAGCCAACTGTCTGTGAACTGTCTGTCAACGTTCTGTGGTATCAGACCATATATATATATATATATACTGTCTATCTGGTGTTGAGACTGCAGGATGACAATCAATCTCAGAGTCTGTCCACATCATGGGCAGCGAGCCACACTGCTGTTGAGAGTCGACCCACAAACCCTTAAAAAGTAACTCAGGTCTGGGCTGTTTTTAAAGCTTTGTTTATTGTTTTGTTTATGGTACCAGTTGTGTTTACTAACTCTGAGCCCCCAGAGTTCTCTGGTCCTGAACACACTGGCTCTTATCCAGGTTTGGATTCGCATAGATCCTACCTCATAAGTACGAATGGCTGTCTACTCTAGAGAATCTGAGAACTGTGTCTGCTGGCCTATCACAGAGCAGGACAGGTGTGCTACAGTTACCTGGTCTCTGCTGGCCTATCACAGAGCAGGACAGGTGTGCTACAGTTACCTGGTCTCTGCTGGCCTATCACAGAGCAGGACAGGTGTGCTACAGTTACCTGGTCTCTGCTGGCCTATCACAGAGCAGGACAGGTGTGCTACAGTTACCTGGTCTCTGCTGGCCTATCACAGAGCAGGACAGGTGTGCTACAGTTACCTGGTCTCTGCTGGCCTATCACAGAGCAGGACAGGTGTGCTACAGTTACCTGGTCTCTGCTGGCCTATCACAGAGCAGGACAGGTGTGCTACAGTTACCTGGTCTCTGCTGGCCTATCACAGAGCAGGACAGGTGTGCTACAGTTACCTGGTCTCTGCTGGCCTATCACAGAGCAGGACAGGTGTGCTACAGTTACCTGGTCTCTGCTGGCCTATCACAGAGCAGGACAGGTGTGCTACAGTTACCTGGTCTCTGCTGGCCTATCACAGAGCAGGACAGGTGTGCTACAGTTACCTGGTCTCTGCTGGCCTATCACAGAGCAGGACAGGTGTGCTACAGTTACCTGGTCTCTGCTGGCCTATCACAGAGCAGGACAGGCGTGCTACAGTTACCTGGTCTCTGCTGGCCTATCACAGAGCAGGACAGGTGTGCTACAGTTACCTGGTCTCTGCTGGCCTATCACAGAGCAGGACAGGTGTGCTACAGTTACCTGGTCTCTGCTGGCCTATCACAGAGCAGGACAGGTGTGCTACAGTTACCTGGTCTCTGCTGGCTATCATGGAGTAAGGCAGCTCCCCAGTCATCAGCTCGTACAGCACCACGCCATAAGAGTAGACATCAGACTGGAAGCTGTATGGGTTGTTGTCCTGCATCCGGATCACCTCAGGAGACTTGACAGAGAGAGAGAGAAAACAAGAGAGCCAGGACACTTACTGGGACTATTGTCTTCATAAAGCTGTGGCCCAATGAATGATGCGATGATGTTTAGTGAAAGCATTTGAAGGACCTGTTGAGCTTACCATCCACAGTATCGATCCTGACGGTTGTTCCACCTGGTGGGACCCGCTCCATCTGGCCTTCACTGTGGCCAGGCCGAAGTCCCCGATTTTCACAGTCAGACCCTCGTGGAGAAAGATGTCTGAAGCCGAGTCAAGGAGACGCTGATGTCGAGCTGCACGGGTTCACTTGCTAAGTGTGAGTGTTTGGTCATTGCGAACAACATCCATCTCGCTTGCAAAGGATACTGTTGGATTTCATGTCCCGATGAATGATATTCTTAGCGTGCAAATAACTGAAAGAGATAAGGAGAAGGTCAGTCGATGCAGTTGATATGTGTGACATTTGTCATTACTGTTCTATAAGCCGATCTGGGAATGTAAGTGACGTAAGCCTGGCTTATCTTGTAAACTGGCTCAGTGGAACAGAGGGAGAAGCTTACTCCATGCCCTGAGCAGTCTGCCTGGCCACATCGATGAGCTGGATCATCTGGAGGTTGGTCTCCTGGACGTGGAGGTGGTTGTAGAGGCTGCTTCCATCGCACCACTGGGTCACGATGGCCAGGTTGTCTTTGGTCATGTAGCCCATAAACAACAGGATGTTGACATGTCTGGTCTTCCTGTTGCCCAGGAGGAAGACAAAGATGGAGCCATGTTCAGGGGGGTCAGGTGGCCGAGTGGTGAGGGTGTCAGGCTAGCAATCAGAAGGTCCCTGGTTCGAACCCTGGCCGTGCCAGCATGACGTTGTGTCTTTGGTAAAGGCACTTCACCCTACTTGCCTCAGGGGGGGAATGTCCCTGTACTTCGCTGTAAGACTCTCTGGATAAGAGCGTCTGCTTAAAATGACTAAATGTGTTCTCTGTACCGTACAGGTGCCCCCCTCCTGCGGTGCGGTGCCGCCCCCCTCCTGTCTCACCTGAGGACCGCCACCTCGTTACGGAAGGCCTGGAACTGTTCCGGTGTTGGATCTGTCACCTTAAGGATCTTCACTGCCACATCCCCTGAGAACGAGATTCACAGGAGAGGATCTAGAACAGTGGTTCTCAATCCTGGTCCTCAGGGCTCCACTGTCCTGCATGTTCTAGACGTTTCCCTGGTCCTCAGGACCCACTGTCCTGCATGTTTTAGATGTTTCCCCCTTCCAACACACATGATTCAAATGAATGGTCATTATCAGGCTTCTGCTGAGCTTCATAGTGATCAAATGAGTGAGTCATTCATTTGAATCAGGTGTATTGGAGTAGGGAAACATCTAAAACATGCAGGACAGTGGAGCCCTGAAGACCAGGGTTAAGAACCACTTATCTAGGAGACGCTGAACACGGCTGAGAGCCAGACAGGTCAAGCAGGGTGGAGCTTTCAGAGTCACCCAGTCAACACATGGTCCTTGTGGAACAGAATGTTTCTAAAACACGGGTCACTAATACTGACCATGCCACTTCCCTTTGTAGACGGTTCCAAAAGACCCTGAGCCGATCCTAGAGTGGAGCACCACCTCGCTGGCCTCGATCTCCCAATAGTAACTCGAGTCTCTTTTGTCTCTGGGGCGCTGGGGGAAGGGGGAACAGACTTCTATAAACGGCTTGATACATACCCAATAGAATTGAGATGGAAATGTCAAAGATCGAGGATCAAGGAGATTGTGCTGTGTGTGATCTCTTAAGTCCTACTATTCGGTTTTTCTCCTGAGAGTTGGAGGAGACGGCTCTCTCCCTGTGCATTGGGGCTGGGGCTTTCAACTGAGACCAGCCTGGACTCATGTCTGAAGGGCTCTCTGTGCAGGGTTACAGAAGGAGAAAACACTGCTTACCCATTCAAATCTGGTTCATCGCAACACACAGTTCTAAAGAGACATGGAGTCAAGAATTCTCTTTCTTTTTATGCAACTAACTTGGTGAATAGGTATCAAGATAAGAAGAAAAGAAAAGGTCAACAGGTACAACTAGATTCCTTACCAGATTCGTGACTTCTTAAGGCGTCCTAAAAACAACAAGGGAAGAGAGAAACATTTACAAACAGCCCACATACAACTCTTCAAGTCCACAACTTCTCTAAACACTTCTGTCTTTTTGCACGAATGCCAATGTTGTTAGCCAGTAAATGTAGTCTTGGGAAAGTGGGTGTTTTACTTAAACCCCTGTGATCCTCTCTAGCCCTAAGAGTGATGAGTGGCAGATAATCGGAAATCATCCTGGAATGGAGTTGTATTGCAAGGCCCCAGCTTCACTTACAAGCAGGTGGGGGCGGCCATTTTACAGTAAACATTCGAGCCCATTTTGACAGGGTGCAAGCAGTCCTTTGACAGGAGTAATACACATATCAAAATAACCACGGCCGGGAACCAATGAGAGGTACAAGTGGTCCAAACTAGCCCCCAGAATATCATTACATCAAGGTAGCCATGCAGCAGTTATCCAGATTCTCTCATTAAACCAGGCTAGCGATTGCTACTTCTAACCTTGTCTCTTGTGGCGTCATTTAAAGGGCTGGAGAAGCGAACAGTACCTACTCTCCTCTTCTGGCCAAACCTTCGGCAGCAGACAGCGGGGAGGGCCTGGCTATCTAGCTACACCCCATGACACCACAGCAGGGGAGGGAGGTGCAGAAAAGGAGGAACACACAGTACAAACACAAAGGAGACAGGGAGGAGAACTACTTGGGCGAGCGGTACACCCAATATGATTCGTGAATCATTAATATCATAAAGAGAAAAGAGGGGAGGGAGGGGGAGGGAGAGGGAGGGAGAGGGAGGGAGGGAGAGGGGGGGAGGGAGGGAGGGAGGGAGGGAGGGAGGGAGAGGGAGGGAGGGAGAGGGAGGGAGGGAGGGAGGGAGGGAGGGAGGGAGAGGGAGGGAGGGAGGGAGGGAGGGAGGGAGAGGGAGGGAGGGAGGGAGGGAGAGGGAGGGAGAGGGAGGGAGGGAGAGGGAGGGAGGGAGGGAGGGAGAGGGAGGGAGAGGGAGGGAGGGAGAGGGAGGGAGGGAGGGAGGGAGGGAGGGAGAGGGAGGGAGAGGGAGGGAGGGAGGGAGAGGGAGGGAGGGAGGGAGGGAGGGAAAGGCAGGACATGCTGAGAGAAAGTGAATGGTCCTACCAGCTGAATGTTTACAACCTGGTGAGGTCAGTAGACACTGTAGTTAGTGTGTCACACACTGGAGATGTGGCGCGTGTAAAAATAACCCGATCTGCTTTCGTGCTATTTAGAGTTTGCATAAGAGAGCTGCAGAATGACACGGTGTGGTGGGGGAGGAGGTGGGGGGGAGGAGGTGGGGGGGGGGGGGAGGTGGGGGGAGGAGGTGGGGGGGGGGGTGATCATATCTCAAACACTTCACTGCTACTTTAGCTACTGCTGATTACACTCCCCACCCCCCACCCCCCCTAACAACAACAACAAAGTGTGGAACAGTGTGTGGAACAGTGTGTGGAACAGCGTGTGGAACGGTGTGTGGAACAGTGTGTGGAACAGTGTGTGGAACAGCGTGTGGAATGGTGTGTGGAACAGTGTGTGGAACAGCGTGTGGAACGGTGTGTGGAACAGCGTGTGGAATGGTGTGTGGAACAGTGTGTGGAACAGCGTGTGGAACGGTGTGTGGAACAGTGTGTGGAACAGCGTGTGGAACAGTGTGTGGAACAGCGTGTGGAACGGTGTGTGGAACAGTGTGTGGAACAGCGTGTGGAACAGTGTGTGGAACAGCGTGTGGAACGGTGTGTGGAACAGTGTGTGGAACAGCGTGTGGAACGGTGTGTGGAACAGTGTGTGGAACAGCGTGTGGAACGGTGTGTGGAACAGCGTGTGGAACGGTGTGTGGAACAGTGTGTGGAACGGTGTGTGGAACAGTGTGTGGAACAGTGTGTGGAACGGCAAACAGAGAAACAGATTCAAAATGAGTGTAGCAGGCAGCGTTACCTCGTACATGCTGGTGTCCAGAGGCAGTGTGGTGCTGAACATGTGGACGTTAGGGGTGGAGGTGGACCTCTGTCTGGGGGACAGGGCTCCATCAGGAGGGGGGCAGGGGGCCATGTAGTTGAAGGCATGAGGGGTGGAGTGTCTGTGATAGGAGCTGAGAGACACAAAAGGAGTGAATAACCCTGATCTGGTCATGTTACAGAATCAGAAATACTTGGATTTATCCCCAAGGGGGAAACTCTTTTGTTACCTGACGTACACTTTGTAGTTAGTTTAAAACACATCCTAGGTGTGTTAGCTTGCTTTGCTGAATGAATCTCGTGTTGTAAAAAAAAATGAAAAGGACAGTTAAACGTGAGTTAAACGTATGCAAAACTGCGCCGAGGGCAAAGTGCTCCCCTCGCTGGACTAGCCTGCTGTTTGAGGAGCACAGCCCTGAGAAATACTACATGTCTGTGCTGCTGCTGGCTAAAGCCGCTGTGATTGGCTGGCTGGTCTGTTGTTGTGGCCATCGGTGGATCTGCCACAGGAACTACCCACATAAAGAAGTACCCTCCGCTCCACTGTTAACCCTCTCCTAGGGCACCTGACTGACACAATGGCTACTTAGCATGCTTTAGAACCTCCTTAGCGTAGTGCTGGTACAACAAATATGTTGATGGTTTATGGTCCATAAATTATGGAGAAGCATTTATCTTTAACCCCTCGTGCTCTCTTCATATGCTGCAACTCCCCCTGTCCTAATGGTCACACAGGCCCCACCTTCAAGCCTGATGTGAAGCAGGTTAATAAATGTTTTACCCTGTTGGGATTGGGAACCACCATGCTGCAAGTGAATCTGAAAGATTTAGCTTGAGTTCAATCAAGCGCACACAATCTAAATGTGTCATTTGTGGGTGTGAGAGTGTGTTTAATATTGTTTGGGGTCGAAAGATCCCACAGGGGGTTAATGAGATCCTAGCCCGTGAGAGAGTGTAAAGGGGGCGTTACTGTACCTGACAGGAAATCTGGACAAAGAGTCACGCATGCGCCGCGATGTGAGGGGAGGAAGAGAGGGAGCACCACTTTCCCCAGGAGTTGGGAACAGGCTGGGGGGGGGGGGGGGAGAACACAACAGATGGGACTGAGGACTTGCTGGAAAAATGACACGTTAAGAAACTCAACCTGGCATGTTGGCCGTAGTGCCCGGGGCATAGGTCGCTCACGTTATCAAAGAATGGCTCTTTGTTCTAAGCCCCGCCCGCCCAGTTTTCTCTCGCCGATGAGAATGATAAGGATCGTGACAAGTACAGAAGTACGAGTCACGATGCAAATCGTTTTGGGGACATTTCAGACGAGCTGTACTGTGACACGGACAGACAGGACTTACAGAAGCTGCCGGATGTTGCTCCAGTCCACACACATGGTCGGGACCTTGGTGCTGCAGTGCTCGTGAAATTTGTAGCCGCACGTCTGGCAACGAAACCCGTTCAGGAGAAACTTCTGACATATGTCACAGAACGCCAGCTTCAGGAAGGTTTTCCGCACCTGCGACGACACCCATCAGTCCCATTAGCACAGTCACAGGGGGGGGAGAGTTCAGGGGTCAAACCCACTTGTTTCTGGAGCACTCACAAAGTTATGCGTGGTCAGAGGAACATGGTCCAACACTTCCACCAGCAGCTCTTCCCCGATCAGTGACGCAGCATCTGTGTTCCAATCCATTCGAGATTTTCTGCTGCAAATGACACAGAGGTGACGGAGAAAGATAAACGTGTTTGAAGCATAGAGGACAAACTAGCAAAGTTCCAAAAAAATACTGCCGGACAAATGAAAGACGACCATTCATTGACTGCAGCCTCAGGTGAACCCCTGTGAGCTTTTTGGGGTGCCAGAATTACCTGAAACTATGTTTATCACACACACACACACACATCCACACATCCACACATCCACACACACACACACACACACACACGTGTATGTGCTTGACTGAACTCAGGCAGAACTAAACCTTTCTGATTCACTTACAGCATGGCTGCACATTTCAGTGTCCAGCAGGGTAACAGGATAACGATGTTATGAACCTGCTTCATTTCAGGGTTGAACTTTTGGACCATTAGGACAGGGGGAGTTGCAGAATATGAAGACAGCACCAGGGCAGCAACACCTTCTCCAGGCTTACCTTCTCTGACCAGGATGGAGCCTGAAGACAGCGCAGCACTCAGGCTGAAGACCTCGCACCTTCAGCGCCTTGGCAAGGCAGCTGTGTAGAGTCATACCTGGCCGAGCGTTCACCTGGGGAACAGGGCGCCAGGTTTAACCTTCACCTTTAGCATTGACCTTGACCTCGCTGTTGGAAATGCCCCCTTCCTGGGACAGGCTTACCACGGTGCGCTGCTTGTTAGGCAGGTAAACTCGGATGGTGCTGCTCGCCTTCGAGGCGTCTGGGATCTTCCCGTCCTCCGATGAGCGCCGCTGGTAAGGGAAGCCTTTCATGATGGTGGGGGACAGGCCGGCCTCGTCAAACACCGAGTCCTTCAAGCCAAAGCCGTTACTAAGCGTCTTCCAGGCTCCTTGGATGTGCTCCATTGGTAAACGCAAGCTTCAATGATCTTGGATGATACCAACAAGAAAAGAAAAGAGAAAAAAAATACATTGTTCAACAATTCCTTTCAACTCGTTTCAACTCGTTTCAACTCGTTTCAACTAGTTCACTGGCTAGGTTCACCAAGAGAAGCAGCTAAGAACAAGTTAAAGGGAGAGGACTGCAATAGTACAGTTACCCTGACTACAGGATAACATTTACATTTACTCATTTATCAGACGCTTTTATCCAAAGCGACTTACAGTAAGTACAGGGACATTCTCCCTGAGGCAAGTAGGGTGAAGTGCCTTGCCCAAGGACACAACATCATATAGCCACAGCCGGGGCTCGATCTCACAACCTTCCGATCGTGAGGCCAACGCCTTAACCGTTGAGCCATCTGACCCCCCCGCATTTACACGGGTTGGAGCACCGTGTGGCTACCAGCAGCTGTGTGACAGACCAAATACAGGTTGGTCACCAGCGTACGTGGAGGCTAGGGTTAGTAGATCTGGGGTTGGGGGGGGGGGGGGGGGGGGGTGAGGGGGGGGTTAGACTGGCCCAGGAAAGTGCTGGCTCTCATGTTATCACAGCTGTGTTGAGGCCTACCATCAATTCTCATGCTGCGGACCTACTGCTGGTGTCATGTCGTCACACCCACCCCTAGAGGTTTGTGCGCCCAAAGCCACAGAACAACTGGTTTTTTTCCCCACAGCTCCACACATGGCCAGCATGCACACAGCACTGCACAGCCCACAGCAGCGCTGTGCGATCCCACAGCCCGGCAGTCTCTCGCCAGAAACCTGACGTTCAGGTTCAGGACTTGCAAAGGGCACAGCTAATCACACCAGTGATCGTTCGTACACTCAGCATGCAAGAAGAATGAGGAATGACATTCTTGGAATACAGTCATGTCTTAGCGTTTACTGAGGGTAGAGACACTAAGTGTGTGGTGGGTCAAATCTGTCTTTATTCAGTGCAAGTTGAACTCTGGGCTGAGCTGAGCTGCCCCAGCACAGTAACATGCCCACCACATTTTCTGGATAGCATTGGAAAAAGCTATTTGACGTCCTACACTTGTCTGAGTTGGAACCGTTGCAAGAAAGGTTGAAAATAACCAAATCTCTATCCATTTTCAAAGCATCAACAGTCTTCGTGGCAGGTCCCAACACTTCATATTGACATGACTTGCACAAGGTCAGCTGGTAACACAAGTGCTCACCCGGAGTTTTCAGGATGCAAACCTGCTCAGCAACTCTTTCGGACTGTTTGACATAGAGACGATATGCCTGTGCTTTACTCTGGTAGTTCCAACGTCCTCGCTGCTTCATGTGAGGCAACAAGGCCTGAAGAAAGCTTCTGGTCGCATGCACTTAAGTCAAAATAATACACGGAATTGAATAAACTTTTTTTTTTTTCAATCTTAAAGCCAAAAACATGAAAAGAAGTATGGTCGAACCTTAGTAATGCAGGTTATTTAACTGCACTTTAATGCACTGAAAAACTAGAGGATGGATCTAAAATGAATGGTCTTAACTAGATTCATAAGCTACTTGTATGAGTTAAGATCAGCCAAGCCACTTCTGGCATTTAGATAGGATCAACATGGGTAAGAGGACATCACTGAGGTATAGGAGGTTATTTCCTTACGGTGACTATAGCAACTTACCTAAATATCACCATCCAGGGAAGTTTGCTTACAGAGTAAATACCCTCATAACATCATCTCCATATCAACCAGCAAGCAAAACGTGGCCATAACTCTTAATGTCAAGAAGACTACGTTGAAACTGACTTAAGTCTTGGTCAACCCTGAGGACTAACTGGACCCTGACTGCACTGTGGGGTATCCTGTGCATGACAGAACCGACACAAGAAGGACCATTAGATGCTGTTTAGTGGATTATGATGAATGATCCCAGGATGTTGCACTCAAACTACCCTGGATCACCGTAGACACGATCAAACCCTCCAAGTCTGCAACTTCCAGCTGTTACCTAAACCAAAAGCGTTTCACTTGGTTTCAGAGCATGTAGGCTATGTTGCACAGTCCATGTATCACTGTAGACCTTTAACTCTCAGCTAGAAGATCATTAATACACCCTAAACTGGGTTGAATTAAGCAGTGTTCAATGAACTTTAGCAAAGGACTCTGTTTACAAACACTGTGAGTCAAAGATTGTTGCAAGACCTCTGGAGTGTCGCGAGCCTAGCCTCCAGCAGGCTGCTGAACTCAGAAGGACACGCGCACTGCGAGTCAAATGAAACAAAGCTAGTTTGTTCCTGCTTATTCCCCATATCTTCTGAACTGTTGTCCGTAACTCCATGTGTCAGTTAAAGGTTTGAAAAGCACAACATGCACGGGACACTGTAGCCTACTCACCAGAGAAAGTTGGGAGCTCGTGCTCCGCCATGTATGACTGTGGAAGAAGCAGCGCGTTACTGAGTGACGTCATCAGTGGAAACACGCACCAGGACAAGCAGCGGCTGCGCGTGCTCCATGCGCGTGCTCCGCTGCAGAGGGAATGGCACCATAAGGATATTCAGCGGGGTAGTCCTCCTGCTACTTTTTGTACCCTTTAAAACGTTTAACTCTTGACAGCGGTTTGTCACACATGCATGCAAGACTAATAATTGTTCATGTAAAGGTTACCTGCTATAACAAACCCAACCTGTTGCACTTAGGCAGTGCATACTAGGAAATACAACTCGCGTGGCAACTTGCATTAAAACTTCGCCATAATTAATATACTTTCATTTTCCACCAGATAATGTATTTGTCCTTGTTTATTCTGCCATTTAAACGCAGGCACCAATTACCATTACATCAGAAATATGCTAATGCGATGACTTCCCTCTAGGGTTGATTGTGAAAGGTCAAGAGTGATTTCTGATAAATGAAGACATGGTTTCTGAGACGAGTTGCGAAAGGTGATGCTTCTTTTAACCATCCTGACATGTAATATTGAAAACATCTTTAGTGACTCCGCCAGTAAACGGGATATTTAGAAAACACACCTCGAGGTGGAGACGTGGGGGTTGACTACATTATGAAGGGATTCTCCCAAATGCATGCCCACTTTATTGAAACGTGATTATGATGATGCTGTTTTGATAAAATAGTCCATATTGTTGAAACAGCATTGAAAGGGGAGGTCACAACCGCCCTACTAGGCTACTTTAGGCTAATCACTGTCATTACATATTGAATGTAATATTACATGTTTGAAGTGAAAGGTCAATAACGTAGTAACCAGAATTTAACAAATAGCGCCATCCAATGGTAAATATGAAACTTGCTCATTACATGAGAGTTAACCAAAGGCTATTTATGTCATTTTATGTGTAGAATCTAGGTTTAGTAATATCCTGTCTGATATGCAGCCTATCTGTTTTAAATCAAGATTTCATCTCACAACTTGCAGCCTGCTGAGCATATCGTCATCAACTGATCTTGGACGAGTCTTCCATGTCTTGGTACCGAACATACAATATGTGCATGACGATAGAACACTGATCCAAGACCAGCACGTCGTTGAAACTATCATTATAAAGTCCTGACACGGTGTCACGTTGAAAGTTCTCGAAAAAACAGAAAATTCGGTAAGTCCTGTCACAATGTATTTATTTATTATTTTCTATAATCTTTATATAGGAGAGGATGTGAGATGGGAGCTTCATAATGTTAGTGGAGTTCTACGTCCATGAATGCACCTTGGTTTATTTCCCTGTAGGAGCGCGCGCCGTGTGCAGAGGGTCCTCCACGCGCAGGAGGGAGGTGCGCAGACCGCGCGTGGCGCAGAGGAGAGAGGAGGGATCGAAAACAAAACAGCAGCGAGTCACGCAGTCGAGGTGAGTTCGCGTAAAATACCGGACGAAAATGTCATTTACAAAGGGAACCATTAACTGACATTCGACGAAGACACCCACAAGTGTTGTCAAAAAAAAGATCAATTAAATGTCCCCAAATGAAGGGTTAGGCTGAGTGTTTCGTCTGGAAAGGGATGCTAGTTAGCCTAGCCTAGTTGGGCTCCAACCAAATGACAGCGCAGTTTGGCCTCCTGCGTCAGTCCCGCGCGGGGAAAGTCCGCGGGGTTAATGGGTACATGTGTGACCCGTGTGTGGGCATCAGCGTCCGTTCATGTGGGTACCCGGTTACCTTAAAGTTGTATGTTCTTTAAAACAACAATAACACACATTTACTATAGGGGTCACAACTAGCATCGCTAAGGTGTGTTAGTTTGTCACGAGGCCGCATGGATGGGTGGGCGCGCGCTGCGAGATCTTATTTCGGTACACAGGGTCCCTCTGCCTTGTGGGCCATCCCAGAGTGTTACTGGAGGACTTCACACAGGCCTTTGGGCCACAGTGACATGGCTCAGTAGATCCACAGTCAGCTTAGGGTTGTCGCCAATAATATCACCTGCAGGTCAATGTCAACATCGTGCTTGTGAGCTCGCGTTGCTGGACCCATCATAAACATTGTTAGTCAGAAAGCTGTAGCACCTTACTAGTAACCATGCAACTAATGCTGCAAATTGTACTGGGCTTGTTAGTTAAACTACTGATTATGTTGTGATCAATTGATGCTTATTTAATTAACGTATGCGTGTCGTTCTCTAGCTGCATTTGTGTGTGTTGTGGGATTTGTGGAATCCGGATTTAGTTTACCACATACTACGAGGTCCCATCCGTTGGGTTTGTTGTCAAGGGGGTCTAGGCTTGTCGCCAACACTACCCAGTCATCCTCACTGTGCACTAATGCAAATGAAAGAGTTGCAAGTACTACTAGCTCCGTGCTTGACTTCATGATGGCCAAATACTTCCAATACTCATGTACCCAATACACACGTTGTATTGGTACCTGATTCACTGTGTACTGAGATATAGATCATGGCCACATACCTGTTTGTACATGTTCCAACATGTCTAGTACTTAATCTTATAAGGGAGGTGTAGATCTAACAGGGTTCTATTATACATTGTGTTCCAGTGCCATTGTTAGTGTATATTGGATACATGTTTCTTCCCAGGAGCTTGTAGTTGTAGCTGGCAATAACCTACAAGCTATTTATGATGTGCTAAAAGGGGGATTGTGTTCATGGGGGGGTCCTAACCGTTTGTTTGTGTGCGTTTGTCACCCCAGGTTGTCCTAACTGTTTGTTTGTGTGCGTTTGTCACCCCAGGTTGTCCTAACTGTTTGTTTGTGTGCGTTTGTCACCCCAGGTTGTCCTAACTGTTTGTTTGTGTGCGTTTGTCACCCCAGGTTGTCCTAACTGTTTGTTTGTGTGCGTTTGTCACCCCAGGTTGTCCTAACTGTTTGTTTGTGTGCGTTTGTCACCCCAGGTTGTCCTAACTGTTTGTTTGTGTGCGTTTGTCACCCCAGGTTGTCCTAACTGTTTGTTTGTGTGCGTTTGTCACCCCAGGTTGTCCTAACTGTTTGTTTGTGTGCGTTTGTCACCCCAGGTTGTCCTAACTGTTTGTTTGTGTGCGTTTGTCACCCCAGGTTGTCCTAACTGTTTGTTTGTGTGCGTTTGTCACCCCAGGTTGTCCTAACTGTTTGTTTGTGTGCGTTTGTCACCCCAGGTTGTCCTAACTGTTTGCTTGTGTGCGTTTGTCACCCCAGGTTGTCCTAACCGTTTGTTTGTGTGCGTTTGTCACCCCAGGTTGTCCTAACCGTTTGTTTGTGTGCGTTTGTCACCCCAGGTTGTCCTAACTGTTTGTTTGTGTGCGTTTGTCACCCCAGGTTGTCCTAACTGTTTGTTTGTGTGCGTTTGTCACCCCAGGTTGTAGGGTTCTGCTAGTGGAGATGAGTAGCAATGAGTGTTTTGGGTGCGGCCGTACTGGCCACTGGATCAAGAACTGTCCCAACGCTGGCCGGGGACGAGGCAAGGGGCGTGGCAGGGGGAAAGGTAAGGTCCAACACCTTCCATGTTGTTAAATCTGTGGCCGCTGCTTAGCTAAGCAGTTTAGTTTATCACCAGTCAAGGTTTGTAAGTCGGCTATAAGGCATCACTCAAGAGACCAGGAGGATTAGACAGAAGTTTGGCTGCTCTTTTCAGCGTTCAACAGGAATGTGAACCACAAACTTGTCTGTGTCATCAGTCTCTGATGTAATGTCATGCATGAATACTGTGTCTATGTACTGGAGTCATTGCGAAGGCTTCTTCAAATATCCTTCTCTCCGTTTCATGTTAATGTCGAAAGAAAGTTGATGCAAATGTTGTCGTCCGAATCCGACTTTGCATGGAGCCTGTGAGGGCCAATGTAGGGCCGCTTCCACCAACCGCTGCCACTAAACAAACGTTTCCTGATCGTGTCAATGTTTTGGGATCATGTTGATTGACGTGCGTTTGTCCACCACTCAGATCTCTTTTGCTATCGCTGTGGAGAACCAGGTCATGTTGCCAGGGACTGTGAGAGGACCGAGGACGGTGAGGACTCTGCTCTTCTGTTTCTTGTCACTTAAAGTTTGATCACACCACAGCAGACGTTACCTGCGGACATCACTCAAACCTCTGTGTCATGCTCACAAACCTAAAAGGTGAACGAAAGTAGCTTTGTCTGGCCTGTGTTCCCTAGCGAGCAGCTCTCCAAACTGTCATGAACGCAGAACAGGCGCCGCTCTCACCCTGCTGGTCACAAGTGAAGACTTCCGAGCGTTAACTGACCTCACGTGACCTCTTCCTGTGCCCGCTTCAGCGTGCTACAACTGCGGCCGGGGCGGCCACATCTCCAGGGAGTGTAAGGAGCCCAAGAAGGAGAGGGAGCAGGTGTGCTACACCTGCGGCAAGGCAGGTCATGTGGCCCGCGACTGCGACCACGCCAACGAGCAGAAGTGCTACTCCTGTGGGGGCTTCGGTCACATCCAGAAAGGCTGCGAAAAGGTCAAGTGTTACAGGTGAGCGAGCGAGCGAGCAGGGACTGGACTGTCCTGCTGTTTGAACCCAGCAGAGAATATCTAACACCCCACCTTCCGATTGGTCCAGATCAATCAAAAAGATAAGAAAATACTTTATTTGTCCCCCAGAGGGAAAATTGCAGTCTACAACAGCAGCAGGGTACAGTACAGCACTCAGAGTGACAGGTTAAATATAGAAGTATAGAAGATACTAAATAATATGAAAAAACAAGTACAAGGTATGGATCTTGGATGGATATGGCTCCTGTCTTGAATGAGGAGTGACATACGAACAAGTTATTGCCTGTAAAGAATATTTTGCGTTGATAGTGAACACACACACACACACCACACACACAAGAGAATGCTTGAGGTATTCATGTGGCTGAGCTGTTAATGAGTCAGGCTAGTAATCAGAAGGTACCTCGTCCGAACCTCGGCTGTGCCAACATGACATTATGTCCTTGGGCAGGGCACTTCACCCTACTTGCCTCAGGGGGAATGTCCCTGTACTGTTATTTCTATTCCATATGTTCTATTTTTTTTGTTAATGCTTTTTTATTTTTTTGCTTTTAAATGTAAAGCACTTGACCATTGTGTATGTGCTATATAATGTGCTATGTAAATAAACCTGCCTTGCCTACTTGCTGTAAGTCACTCTGGATAAAAGTGTCACAATACACAGCCTGTCATTACAAAACCAGTTTTACTAGAAGATTTTGGATTCAGTCGCCTTCAATATCTTAGCTTGTAAAGGTGAACATACCTCAACTCCTTAAAGCGTCTTTTCCGCTGTTTCCCCTCCAGGTGTGGTGAGATCGGCCATGTTGCTGTGCACTGCAGCAAAGCGAGCGAAGTCAACTGTTACAACTGTGGCAAATCTGGCCACTTGGCAAAAGAATGCACCATAGAGGCCACAGCTTAGTCTGTCTGTGTTAAGCCCCTCCTTTTCTGATTGATGGTTGTATTATTTTCTCTGAATCCTCCTCGCTGGCCCAGGCTTGGCAGTCAGAGGGCTAGTTCCAGGCCATCATGCTCTTGACATGTGTATGGAGGAAAGGGGAGGACACCCAAAAAGTCCACTTTCTGCATTTAATACAAAAACAAGTTTTATGTTTCGTTTGGTAGAGGTGTAATGTATAACGCTTTGTAAAAGAATCCCTTTTCATGCCACTGGTGAACAGGGATGAGAGTTAAGAGGACAAGACATCCCCCCCCCCCCCCCCCCCCCCCCCCCCCCCCCCCAGGCTCAGGTCAATGAGCTTGCTGGTGACAGCGGGTGGGGGGGGGGCATCGGGAAACAAAACAGAAAAAAAACACTGGAAGTTTAATCTTCCGCAAGTTTTAATTGACCTTGTTTTTGTTTTTTTTACTGAACACATGAGTTGATGTGAAGTGAACTGAGGACAGAGTGAGCCCATCAGGAGCACGAAGCAGTGCGGGCCAGCAGTCATGATAACGTGTATGAATAAGGTGATATAACATATTGGAAGACATGCGAAAAAGAAGAATTGATAACGGTTCATTCAAAGTGCATTTTGTTTTTGTACAGCGTCAGCCGTTGAATGTCCAAGGCGGCTCATTAAAAACCCGTATGTTTTGATCCCAATATCGCAAAGTAGCTGAGGTCATTTTAATCAAGACAGAAGTAGTACTAAAAGACAAAGAAAAGCTATTTAAAAAAAAAAATGTTTGAGAAAGGCGAATGTTTTCACAAAAATCAAAATGTTATTTTTGTACAATATATCACTTAGACTACTGTAATAAAAAGAAATAAGAAAAAAAACTGAAAAAAATATCATTTGCTTGTACTTTTTAAGTCAGAGGGTAAATGCAAGTCCTAGAACATAGAAATGTAATTTTAACCTATCAATAAACCTGGAGGAGGAAGGGGAGTTGGACTGACTTTATTTTGCTTGTCTTCTTTGGATCTAATATATTTGTGACGGATCTCCTCAACAAACACAACAATGACACCTGTAGTGTTTCATGTCATAGACTGCGTTTTCTAATTGACATATTTTGAAATTCACATTTGTCCTTCAGCACCAGGAAATCCTTTCATGTGACCTTTGTAGTGCAGATTTTCTGAACAATCTACGCTGATAAATGTGTGTATACATCACAATAATATAATGCACATGACAAATAACTATATACTCTTATCAATACTATCAGGAATACAGTGAATGTAACTTTCACATAAATATGTTGTAGTGTCAGCATATAAAATGGTCTGTTTCACTACTGGATTATCTAGAATCCATTATTTTGATTTCGGTCAATAATTCAGTGGTGCAATAGAAAATTAGAACGATTTATAGAAAATCTAAAATGAATTTGGAGTAGGCTATTGATAAATAAGACCTTGTAACAGGTCATGTAATAACATTCATCTGCTAATTTAAGCTATACTATTGTGGCATTGCACATGCTTATTTAGTTGATAAACTACTACACAAGCAGTGCTGAAACCAAAGTGTAATATATACTTTTGTAATGTAACTGCAGAAGTTGTTTTCCATGAGATGGCAGTACAATAGGAGAGGCCCCTAATGTAACTAGAGCTCTTTACCAGCGCATCATCATCAGTGTAGGTTGTCTGTAAGAGCGAGGCTGAGTCCATAATAAACCCCATGCCCCCTTTCTTCATTTGAGACACTAGTGTAGACATGAGGGGGCTGTGTCCTGTAGTAAACGACAGGGGAGCTCACGTTACACTCTGCTGTCCTGTGTGGGACTCCTACTTACCCAAGCGTTTACACGTCAACATACTTCTCTGGGGAGCAGAGGGAAGAAAGGTTCTGTAGTACCTCTGGATGGGGATCTAGGCTGCTCACTCATCACTTCCCAGTGAGCCAATAACCTCCCACCGTCACTGGCTGACTCAACCGCTCTCCGCTCACTGAAGGATAATTACACAGACCTCATCTCAGGTAAGATGCTCTCAGAGTTCTCCTATACAACAGAATGCTTGATAGCTGAACGCAGAGTGTAAGTCTCTATTTCCTGAAGTCGATGAGATGTGTGTCATCGTACATGTGTCGACTTTTTCTGTGTGTCCTCCTCAGACCCAGGATCATGTCTGAGCAGAAGCCCTCAGACTCCAACCCGACGGACGATGACCGCCTGCAGAAGAGAGCGGTGACCTGTGGGAGCCTTCCTCTCGAGACGGAGGAAGAGGACAGGTTCAGCATGAGCTCAGCAAGCCCCTGCCCAAAGCAGGAGCCCTCGCTGGGCAGAGTAACCTCCGCCAGCCCCTCTGGAGAGGAGAGCAGGCCGTGTGTGCTGAACCTCTCCCAGGACAGCCTCAGTAACATGGTCCTTCACACCTCACCTACACTGGAGTCCATCAAAGAGCTGGACGAAGGCGAGGATGTGAGCTCTGGACGCCGCAGCCCAGGAGATGGAGAGGTGAGGGCCAAAGGCACGGATCCGAACAGCGACTTACCTGACTTTGACCTCGGGGAAAGAAACTGTGAGGCACCTGAGATCCCCGATTCTAGAGATGGGGAACAGCATGGAGCTGTTTTTGTGACCGCACAAACGTCTGTGAATGTCCTGAATCTGAACAAGGATGCTCTTGCAGATGTCACTAGTTCAAACAGGGACTTGTCTGAGGATAGGTGTCCTTCAGAGTGGAACTACAAAAAGGAGATGAAATCCCCCGAATTAAGTTCTCCAAATGTTTGTGGGTTTCAACCAGAACTGGACAACCGCTACCCAACAGAACCCAACGATCACGCTGAAACCCCTGATGCACTGGACCAAGATGCACTGCCGTCATCTTTGTGGTTTGAGCGTGACCTAGGAGCAGAACCTCAAGATCAGAGGGACCTCCTTCCTGCTGCAGCGAAAGACATGAGCAACAGAGAGGAGGAACATCTTCCATCTCTGCTGACCAGATCAGGCAAAAATATAGATGACAATCAAACTATCAATCAAACGGAAGCAGATTCATCGAAAGAGTCCCTCATCGAGGTCCTGACTGCATGCAAGTCCAAAGTAGAGCAGCTTGAGCTTCTAGAACAATCATCTTGTGAGCTCACTGCGCAGGTAAGCTGGTTTTCCCTCCACACGCTCATCATATAGATCACAGGGGTCAAACTCGTGCCATCGCGGGCCAAGAGGGTGCAGGTTTTCGTGTCAATCAAGCCACTAAAACCAGCTGATTTCACTAACGAGTTACATTTCATTCAAGTAGAGACACTCTTGGCCTGTGTTGGCACGAGTTGGACACCACTGATGTAGATGTTGCACAGTAAATGCTCATGTACCGACTACTCCCATATCTCTGTAGCTCCAGTCAGCCCAGGCCTTGGCAGTGGGCCTTCAGTGCAGGGTGAAGTGGCTGGAGCAGGAGCACCGTCTGAAAGGGAGGGAGGTGGACGAGCTGCTGGGAGAGCTGCAGAGGGCCAGAGAGACCCTGGAGGAGAAAAGCTCTGAGATGGACAGAGCGTCTGCCCAGATCCAGCTGCTGCAGCTCCGGCTGGGGGAACCACAACGTGATGCTGCTGCCGGGATCTCAGGTGTTCATGCTAATGGACACACTAACACAGGCGCTTCACAGCTGCCGGGGCAAAGCAGTCCAGACTCCAGAGTGTGCCGTTTATTGTAACCTTTCTTTAAAAGTATTGTTGCTTTTTTGGGATGCAAATGTTGCGTACTTTGTGTAAGGCTCTTGTTATTTTTCTGTTTTCATTAAAATTGAATAAGGGAAGATTGGTCTATGTCTGAGAATGGTCTTGTAATATGAATCTAGCTATGCATGGGGTCTCTCACTTTCAACACTTTCTCTGGTTAGATGTCTAGGCACAATGAGCCCTGAGTGAATGAATAATTCAACATGTCAGAGCAAGTTACAAAGACAGGTCAAGTATGTGTCTCTGTGTGTGTTTTTTAATGTGCGTGTTTGTGTATGGTAGTGTTATTCTTTTGATGAAGTTGAATTGTGATTTTAAATAGTTCACATGTTTATTATTATATTTTGGGGGGGGATTGAGCATCCCAAGAAAGTTGATGATAATCTACAAGGGTAATAAAATTATATTTGACCTCTGTCGGTTCCACTACTTACTACCTTGGTGCTGTATTTCTGCAATGAACGTAGATAGCCAAAATAATGTCTTGTTATTCAAAAGGTTTTGAATAGCCTACACAAAAGACCAAGGAGATGGTGGTGGATTTCCGCAGACACCGACCTCCCCCCCCACCGGTGAACATCCAGGGAATGGACATTGAGAGAGTGGAGTCCTATAAGTACCTGGGTTTTCACCTGAACCACAAACTGGACTGGACTCACCACACTGACGCACTGTACAAGAAAGGTCAGAGCCGGCTGTACTTCCTGAGGAGGCTGAGGTCTTTCGGAGTGCAGGGGGCACCCCTAAAGTCTTTCTATGACTCAATGGTGGCCTCAGCCATCATGTACGGTGTGGTCTGCTGGAGCAGCGGCATCACTGAGAGGGAAAGGAAGAAGCTGGACAAGGTCATCAAGAAGTCCAGCTCAGTCCTGGGCTGCCCTCTAGACTCAGTGCAGGAGGTGGGTGACAGACGAGTCCTGGCAAAGCTGACAACCATGCTGGACCACGAGTCACACCCCCTGCAGGACACACTGTCCGCTCTGGAGAGCAGCTTCAGCAATAGGCTGATTCACCCTCGGTGTGTGAAAGAGAGATTCCGCAGGTCCTTCCTGCTGCTGTCAGACTGTTTAACAATAATCACTAAATACTGCTGTCCATAGCCACTATCATGTGCTACACCTTTACCATTATTATAACTATTACCTTCACTACCTCACCACCATGCAGTATTACTGTGTATTACTGTTTATTACTCTTTTATTGTATCTATATCTGTATTATATATTTTTTGCTTTTATTACTTACCTCACTCACGTGCAATACTCATGTTATATTCATACTCTGTACTAAGTGCAATATTTCTACTTAACTTGCTTACTTTTTGCAATACTGTACTGCTGTAAATCTCCATTCTCCAAAACTGTCTATATGTCTATATGTCTACCTAACTTTTTTTTTTTTATCATACTCTTGCAAAATACTGTAATTCTGTATCTCAAGTGCAATAACTGCCTGCATGTCGACTTGTCGACTTAACTTACTTATTTTGTACACTAGAACACTTAACCAGACTACTTAATTACTTATTTTCTTATTTTTTTTTATATCTGACCTTATCGTGCCCGCCTATTGCTATTGCCATTGTTATTGCTATTGTTATGTTATTGTCTTCATGTATATTACCCTGCAACTCTGTGTGCTGTACTTTACCCTGCTGCTGTTGTGAACTGCAATTTCCACCTCCTGGAGGACAAATAAAGGTTCATCTAATCTAATCTAATCTAAATAAATAAGAAGCGAATCAAATAAATGCAATTTTTTAAAATACTCAACTTTCAACTTTGACCTGAAACATACATCGTCAACTTCCGGTTCATTCAGCGCAGCGTGTACTGGTCGTTGTAGCTTCAGTGAATTAACTGATAGTTAGTTCACATACTTCATTTTTCCCACAAAAGTCTGCAAACATGGTGAGAGATTCTTTAATATAATTATCCAGATGCTGTATATTATTCTTAATATTGCTGGTTAATATGGCTAGCTTATCTAGCTAGTAGTAGCTAGCCTAGCTAATTTTAACAGGAGCCTCAGTTGAGAGACTGGCAGAGATCCTATAGGACTGTTTTACAAGCAAAACATCTTGTTTTTAATCAAATTACTCTTAATCACCTTGCTGGGAAATGTGTGTGTTACAACTGAACATTTAGCAAAAATAGAGAAAGTATAAGAAAAATATTATTGGCAGAAATAGAGCTCAAAGCAAGGAAATAAGTATCTAATATATGATATAAGCATCTAATAATGTGTGTTTTCTTCATGTAGGCTCGTAATGCTGAAAAGGCCATGTAAGTTCTTCATGCACTTATCGACCATCTTCCACTTCAGGAAGGACTTCATGTTTCATGTTGCTCTCATTGCTTAGACCTAGTATTCGTCTTTTGCACTTTAAATTAAACAATCCTGTGATCCTCAAGGTTCGATCCTGTAGAAGATGCTGTAATGTTTGTTTCTTTCTCTGATAGAGCTCTGTATCTTCGTCATGTGTTCTTTACATTTGTCAGCTGAATATTAATGTACTAAAACATTTCACTTTCAGGACGGCCTTGGCCAGATTTCGTCAAGCTCAGCTGGAAGAGGGGAAAGTCAGGGTAAGAGTATCAAGATGGTTATGAACGTACTGCCTTTAAAAGGAACTAAATCTACATATTGTAGCAACGTACCATGGCAACGTCTGTTGATTGTGTGTTCTGTGATTGGTTCACCTTCACAGGAAAGGAGACCGTTTCTGGCTTCTGAATGCAACGAGCTTCCTAAAGCAGAGAAGTGGAGACGACAGGTAAAGAGAGGGTGATGATGCCACGACCGTATCTAAACACAGTGTTACTGTACCATGGTGGGCTACAGTGTTACTGTACCATGGTGGACTACAGTGTTACTGTACCATGGTGGACTACAGTGTTACTGTACCATGGTGGGCTACAGTGTTACTGTACCATGGTGGGCTACAGTGTTACTGTACCATGGTGGGCTACAGTGTTACTGTACCATGGTGGGCTACAGTGTTACTGTACCATGGTGGACTACAGTGTTACTGTACCATGGTGGACTACAGTGTTACTGTACCATGGTGGGCTACAGTGTTACTGTACCATGGTGGGCTACAGTGTTACTGTACCATGGTGGGCTACAGTGTTACTGTACCATGGTGGGCTACAGTGTTACTGTACCATGGTGGACTACAGTGTTACTGTACCATGGTGGGCTACAGTGTTACTGTACCATAGTGGGCTACAGTGTTACTGTACCATGGTGGGCTACAGTGTTACTGTACCATGGTGGGCTACAGTGTTACTGTACCATGGTGGGCTACAGTGTTACTGTACCATGGTGGGCTACAGTGTTACTGTACCATGGTGGACTACAGTGTTACTGTACCATGGTGGGCTACAGTGTTACTGTACCATGGTGGACTACAGTGTTACTGTACCATGGTGGGCTACAGTGTTACTGTACCATGGTGGACTACACTGTTACTGTACCATGGTGGGCTACACTGTTACTGTACCATGGTGGGCTACAGTGTTACTGTACCATGGTGGACTACACTGTTACTGTACCATGGTGGGCTACACTGTTACTGTACCATGGTGGACTACACTGTGCACTACATGCAGTTCTAATTGGGTTCATCCTTTTTTCTTCCTCTCTCCAGATTATCAGTGAGATTTCCAAGAAGGTGGCTCAAATTCAAAATGGTGAGAAAACTGGGATTTCTGTCACAGAAATTGAATTTTTTCAAGTAAATATTTGTTATAATACACATAATGTAACTTTTTGTCTTTTCACAGCCGGTTTGGGCGAGTTCAAAATCAGAGATATGAACGATGAAATCAACAAGTTGCTCAGAGAAAAGGGACACTGGGAGGTTCGGATCAAGGAGCTGGGGGGGCCAGATTATGGGGTAAGACTGCTGAGGACAACACCTTAACCCTGAACCTCAGGCCCAGCAGAGGATCCAGGGTCAGTCCATAAACTGCCCCTTTGTGTTTTTAGAGAGTCGGACCACGGATGCTTGACCACGAAGGAAAAGAAGTTCCGGGAAATCGAGGCTATAAATATTTCGGCGCAGCTAAAGACCTGCCGGGAGTGAGGGAGCTGTTTGAAAAAGAACGTAAGTGGCGTTTCTTCCTCCTCAACATGAACTTCAAACGGATGCTTTCTGGTAACGAGCCGGACTGGTCCTCTGGAGCCATAGTATTGAAGGTTTCCCTGCTCTAGCACAACTGACTCTCATGACTGGGCTGTTATCAAGCTCTGTGGAAGCCTCATATTGTAATAATGTAATGTAGTCATTTGATACAGGCGCTTTTATCCAAAGTGACTTACAGTAAGTACAGGGACATTTTCCCTGAGGCAAGTAGGGTGAAGTGCCTTGCCCAAGGACACAACATCATACAGCCACAGCCGGGGCTCGATCTCACAACCTTCCGATCATGAGGCCAATGCCTTAACCGTTGAGCCATCTGACCCCCCCCCCCCCCCCCCCCAAGATGGCTAAAATGTTCAGGACATCCTGAGGATCAGGATCTGACCACCCCTGACTGAAACATTCATGTTGGTCTGCTCTTCTCTCCGTTCTCCCTCAGCCATCCCTCCCCCCAGAAAGAGCCGTGCTGAGCTCATGAAGGACATCGATGCAGAGTACTACGGCTACCGGGACGAGGATGACGGAGCGCTGGTGCCCCTGGAGCAGGAGTACGAGAAGCAAGGTAGGCTGGGTTCCTGCTGCCAACAGGCTACTGTCTGTGAGGGGCGGCGGGGTGGAAAGATCCTTAGGGCCACGACGAAAGCAGTCAGACGGGCTGAGATGTCGTGACTGAGAACGGTAAAGACCGGAGCACAAGACAATCTCGAACGTGACCGCACAAATTACATTTAAGATCCCCAACTCGACCGCGCTGGTTTGCTGTCAAGCTGGGTAGAATGTCTCCCTTTGTGTGGGATTCACTTCCCTCTCTCTATCTGCTCTCCTTAAACGAGGCTGGTGCCTGCATAGCATGTGCTTCCCATCAGTGTAACTGGCCCCTCCATGCTGCCAGAGTTCAGCTGATTCTCCTCATATGAGACCTCTTTACTACACTGCTGTCAGAGTCCGTGTGACACGTCTCCTCAGTCGAACGCTCCTACAGGAAATCATTTATGGGTTTGCCACCCACAAGCCACTCTTACCTGTTATCTCTCATTGATTGGCTGTGGTAAAATGCTACCAGTGCGCTAGCTAGCACAGTCAAGGGGTCGTGAAAACATCTGTTGGGTTTTGGGGCACAGAGGAGTTAACCAGCTAGCTAACCAGCGAGATGTGTGTTACGGTAGCTGGTAGTTGGCTAGCATGCTGCAGCAGTATCACCACTGTCAATCTCAGTCTGGTTATTTCTATCAGGACACAGCTGGAGACTATAGACAGCTGAGGAAGGCTGCACACACATTTTAAATTTCACTCTCCATAAGTGGTTCCCTCTACTTGTTTTTATTAATGATTCAAGTAGTATTAACCAATTTGACCTCTCTAAACAAGTTTCGTGTCGCCATCTTGTTCCTGACCCCCCCACGTCCATTAAAGTGTGCAGTGTTTCCTCTGCTGGGGGGGCGTCCACTGCGTCCTCTCCCGGTACCACTGATCCCAGCTGTGTGTGTCGTCCCAGTCATAGCAGAGGCTGTGGCCAAATGGAAGGCCGATCGTGAGGCGCGCCTAGCTGACGGCGCAGGGGCTGACAAGGAGGTTGAGGAAGAGGAGGATGAATACATATACGCCGTCAAAGATGATGAGGTGAGACACGGTGGTCCTAATGTCAGCTCGGACAGTTTACAGGAAAACCTGCTGGTCCACTTTGTGCTGTGGTCTGGGTCTTATTAAAAAACACTCTGAATCTGTCTCTGCTGAATGCTAAACATGTCATGTTGTTTCATATCACAACATCAATGGTCTATTTTCTGTAAATGCAAATATATGATTTATCTTAATTGATTTAAATTGAAGTGATTTATGATTATACAATCCATTTAATCTCATGGATTATTCTGTACAATGTATGATTACCCATATTCTGCTCTTCGTCAGTCGTCACAAGAACAAACTTAATATTAGAGGCCGTTTTTCGATTGTGCCATGTAAACCATCATAACCCCCCCTGTTCAATGTGTCTGTCAGCATTCAGATGATGAATCCAGGACCCTGGTGGAGGGTGAAGAGGGGATACAGACCTTCATCTCTCACGTCCCTGTACCCTCACAGAAGGAGGTGAGCGCTCACAGACACACATCACCACCATGCTGTTCCTGAAGAGACACCAGCACGACAGGGTTTAAACAAGTGTGTGTTCCTTAAACCACGCTTCTTTTGTTCTTCCTCTTCCATCCTTGTTTTAGATTGAGGAAGCCTTGGTCAGGAGGAAGAAGATGGAGTTACTGCAGAAGTACGCCAGTGAAACACTCATGGCGCAGAGCGAAGAGGCCAAAGCGTTATTGGGATTGTAGCTTGTGAAAGTAGTGGTCACTTTACCAAGGTCACCCCTTGAATAAGTAGCAGGATTGATTCATGAATGACACATGGCCTTCTCTTAAGTCATTTGCATGAAAGCAAGATGTTGTGATTGTAAATAATGTATTTTTATACACTTTCTTTTCTCTTCCTGTGATCTTAATAAAAAAAAACTGCAATACAAAAAATAATTTTTCCAGGATTTTGAAAACATTGAAGTGTTTTGTTATAAGCGACTCCCTTTTCATTAATGAGATGCTTCATGTTGCCGCTCTAGACTCTGTGATCCCGAAGTGGCGGGTTCTCAATTGAAACATCTCCATTCCATGTGATTGGAAGCAGATTGGCTCATGTGACCGTTCAACTCGAGGCAGGCTTGGTACTAGGCTCATACTTTCTCCATTTAGGTCCAATCTAATCTTGTCATTACAAATGTGCTTGCCCTATTTTCTTTGTTAAAGAACATGCATTCAGTCATGCGTGAACCAGCGTAGTAATGACCGTCCATATTCTGTTGTGAACTCACAATTATTATATTGCCTGGTTACAGTCTTAAAGAGAGAATTGGTCTGGTGATTTTTTAAGTTAAAGCAGCTATTGCAGTTCATGGTTTACACTGCGGACTATTTGTCCTGTCTACTATATCATATCATACACAGGAATGCATGCTTGAGTCAAATAAATGGTAGAGGACCTTCTTTCAGATGGAGTTGGACTTTCACAGTGCTTACAAATTGAACACTTAGGAGATGGACAGTCTGAACGTTGTCATGTTTAAATGAATGCGGGAAAAGCAATGTTGTGAATCAAAAGGATTGGGTAGGGCTTCGTAAAAGAATATGTTAAATGAAAGCAACACATTTTATGCTCTGCTGAGTCTTTTGTGTAAGCTTCACTGGCAACAAGTGAGTAGATAAGCCGTTAATATTATATAATTTCAAACACACTTTAAAATGTAAAAGTCTAACTCCATAACGACATGAGTCCACCATCATCAGAGAATGTGAGCCTACAGACAGCTTTCATTTCTGCTGCAACACATTAAGACTCATTCTTCTCCTCTTCGGATCCTCCTCCTCTGTCGTCACATCATCCAGTCTCCAAGGATATATGAAGGGCTTTGACAACCATGGAGCTGCATCTGAACTTGAACCCCGGTGAAGTCATCTGCATTTCTTAAGGAACTAAGATGAAAGTCCTCAGTGTTGTGCACCGGGCTGTGAGAACTGTGTGCAGTCGGCAGGTCCATCCAGGATCTCCGCTGACCAGCTGTGGGATGTACGGGACTAAGATTAAGGTAGAGATTACACTTCAATACTGATCATCCTGTAAGTGAACAAGCTACATTGTTATATTAATACCATCAGGTATTGGCATTCGTCTAATACGACCAGGTAATATGTAAGAAAGTATTATGTATTACATTGATCATTCATATACTCGAGGTAAAACAACAACTCTTAAAGATTACGTTTAACTACTCTGCATCAAACATACACTGCTTTTGATTAACTACCTCTTTTCAGATTTTCTATTATATTTCTGTTAGACTTCGTGTTCAATTTGTATGTCAGTCTATGTTAAAGTCCCATGCAGAGAGAAAGAGGTCAGGCATGTGATTGGATACAGTGTAGTCTGTACATACCTCACGTGACCTGGGTTGAGCACATTCTCCCGGTTCACATGTTCCACTGTTCTATAACCTCGGTCATGAAACACGAGACTCCCAAAACCGTTAAGCCACGAAGCTTCATGTTCAGCTATAGACAAAAATCCTAGATCCAAAACAAGTTTATTGCGTAATAACCTGCATCATCTAATGTTACAAAACAGCTTGTTCACTCATTCTGGGAAGCATCTGTGTTTTGTGCATGCACCATCAGTTATACACAGTTCAAAATAGCTCTCAACGCGGAGCTTTGAAAAATATAATTGCTTTGATGAAGGCATTTCCCCACAGTAAAGAACACAAGCAGATCAAATGGGTTCCCTGAAATGAATTCCCTGAATTGAAAAGGATTTATAGTGACCGTAGGACACTCCGAGGATCGTATTTGCTGAGATACACAAGTGTTCTAAAGGGGGAGAGACCCAGATGTTAGAGCTAATCCCTAAGTGCATGAGTCGGAAAATCATTCTTATCAAAACACAAATAAGAGACAAAATGTCATCCAAAGGTCAAAGCTGTGAAATCCCACACGCGCTTGTTTTATAAGAAGCAATTTGTCAGGAGCTGTTTGGACATTTATTCATTGTGACTATCTGTCACATTTAGTCTGTCAACATGAGCTGAGGTTCAGATTTGCTGGGTAAATCTCTATACTATGGATCTTTGTTATCTAACTTCACATTTTGAACTTGAAAAGCGTCTTTATTTTATCAGGAAAGGGTCCAGCGAAGTAAACACTGTGACTTCCACAGCAGGGTCAGCTCCTCAGTAACATGGGTCTGTGCTTCCTCTTGTTTCCAGCTACAGCCTGACTTTGGCTTGCTGTTTGACATTGATGGAGTCCTGACGAGAGGGAAAACTCCCATTCCTGCTGCCAAGAAGGCTTTTCAGAAGCTGGTCGACTCCCAGGGTCAGTTCCTGGTCCCTGTAGTGTTTGTGACTAACGCAGGGAACTGTCTGCGTCAGAAGAAGGCCGATCAGCTTTCCCACATCCTGGGAGTTCTAGTAAGTCTGGTGACCACTTCTGTATTTGTTGAAAAGCTGCTAACAAACCTCTTTTTCTTTAATCACGTCCTCTTAAGCTTTCCCCCAGGAGAGCTCACAAGTGCAGTAAATCTCTGGATAATTTATACTAGAATCCTACAATTAGGATTCAACACACACTCTTCCATCTGAAAATGGACCTCGTTTGATTTTTGTGTTGCAGGTTCATCCAGACCAGGTCATGCTGTCTCATAGTCCTCTCAGAATGTTCAGGAAATACCACGACAAATGTGTCTTGGTGTCTGGACAAGGTCCAGTGGTGGACATTGCCAAGAAGTATCCTTCAGATTCCTGGTTGCTTGATGATGACTTAATAATTTGAGCAATATCATTATTTAATTTGGGCAAACAAACATTTGTGTAATAGGAATAATTATGACTGATCCTATACATAATAGAGGTATTTGTTATGATAATAACAGTATTAGCAATAATAATGGTGTTATTGTTAGGATAATCCTAGTTGTCCTGCTAGTGTAAGCATTTTTTCCTAGCGGTGGGTTATGTTGTTTGTTAGACAACTTGCTTGATCTTCTGGCACATGTGGAACAGTTGTGTAACTCAGTTCATCTTCTCTCAATAGATTAAATTGATGTCTGGTGGTCTGTGATTACGGTGGTCTGTGATTATGGTGGTCTGTGATTATGGTGGTCTGTGATTACAGTGGTCTGTGATTATGGTGGTCTGTGATTATGGTGGTCTGTGATTACAGTGGTCTGTGATTATGGTGGTCTGTGATTACAGTGGTCTGTGATTATGGTGGTCTGTGATTACGGTGGTCTGTGATCATGGTGGTCTGTGATTAAGGTAGTCTGTGATTACGGTGGTCTGTGATTAAGGTGGTCTGTGATTACGGTGGTCTGTGATTATGGAAGTCTGTGATTATGGTGGTCTGTGATTACAGTGGTCTGTGATTATGGTGGTCTGTGATTACGGTGGTCTGTGATCATGGTGGTCTGTGATTAAGGTAGTCTGTGATTACGGTGGTCTGTGATTAAGGTGGTCTGTGATTACGGTGGTCTGTGATTATGGAAGTCTGTGATTATGGTGGTCTGTGATTACAGTGGTCTGTGATTATGGTGGTCTGTGATTTTGGTGGTCTGTGGTGTAGGCAGCCAGGACACAGCCTAATGAACGCTTACGCAATGAGGCACAAAGATCTCTGGGACATTTTGGGGGAAGGCACGGTTAACAAGATTTGTTGTGCAGTGATGAACTATCTTGAATTTAATACACAGAAGCTTACAAATACCAGCTCACAGACAGTGCTAGCCAGCAATACAATTTACCCATGACAGTCAGATAGTCAGTGTCAGTATGGTCTTGATATCATTTAAAGTAAGGTATTCCAGGCCATTCAAGTTGGCTATTCCAGGAAGTTTTCTCTTCCAATTCATCCTTGACCTGTTGTGTCAGTCTTGGCTTTAAGAACGTGTTGAGCATTGACATGTTGAGGGAACACTTCCCCCTGCTGGACATGGTGGATCACAACAGGAGGCCCAATCTCCCGGTATGTCCTCTAGCCCAGTGGTCCCCAACCCTGGTCCTCAGGGCCCACTGTCCTGCATCTTTTAGATGTTTCCCCCTTCCCACAAACCTAATTCAAATAAATTGTCCTTATCAGGCTTCTGCTGAGCTTCATAATGACCCATTCATTTGAATCAGGTGTGTTGGAGCAGGGAAACATCTAAAACATGCAGGACAGTGGGTCCTGAGGACCAGGGTTGGGGACCACTGCTCCATCCTGTCCTCCAGATCCTGCTCTTGCTTGGGAGGAAAGGCTGTTCTGGCTTAACAGTGACAGCATGTGCACCAATGCTTCTCTGTTCTTTTGGTTGCAGGCTTCACCCTTTATGAAAATACCTCAAATTGAAGGTACTTGAAATGTTTACGTATTTACAATATACCTATTATACGTATTTAACCTATTATACAAAGACTATATATTTTTATATAAAGACTTATGTTTTACATATGTGTAGTAGTTACAAAGCATTTACACATCTCTCTGTTTGTGTGCCTATTGAAGCGGTCATTCTCTTTGGGGAGCCCATTCGATGGGAGACCAACCTCCAGCTGATTATCGACGTGTTGTTGACTAATGGCAACCTAAATAATCCCTATGTGAGCCAACACTCTGCCCACCTGCCTCTGCTAGCCTGTAACATGGACCTCATGTGGATGGCTGAGGCTCACTCACCCAGGTAAAGTCTTCCACAACTCACCCTAACAGAAACCCCACAGTTTGGGATTTCCGTCCCTTAGAATCCTGCCAAAATGGGACAGATAACCTGAGATCTTGTAGCATTAAAAGCTTACCAAGTCTTACCATGCAGGGTAGGAATGTCCCCCAGACTGAGAGAAGACGTTTTACTCTGCCCGGCAGGTTCGGCCATGGGACGTTCCTGGTGTGTCTGGAGAGCATCTACCGGAAGATCACGGGTCAGGAACTGAAGTACGAAGCTCTGATGGGGAAGCCAAGTGAACTGACCTACCACTTTGCAGAGTTCCTGATCCGAGAGCAGGCTGCTGAGCGGGGCTGGAGGAAGCCCATCAGGTCCCTCTACGCTATCGGGTAAGAAACCAGCTCAGCTAGCATCGACAAGACTGTTACAAGACTACATGAGAAAAGTGTGGAAATAATATTTAGCTTGAGTTGTTTGCAATCTAGCAAACGGGAGCTACCATCTTGCCTGGGGGGGGGGGGGGGGGGTCTTCTGTGATTTACAAGCCTGTTTCAGCAGACCGATAGAGAAGTCCTGGATCAGATTCATTTTTTTGGAAAATTCCTAATTCCTAATAAGTCTTTTTCACCATGATCCAGTGACAACCTCATGACGGACATCTACGGAGCCAACCTTTACAATGGCTACCTGGAGGAGCGTGTGACCAGACACAGTGCCAAGGTGGCGACCAGGGTGGCGGCCGGCACCGGCCCGTCCGAAACGCTGCCCGAGGATGAGGACATGGATACGGCCTGGGAGAGCGAGCTGGCCTCCCCCTCAGCCACCACCTGCAAGTCCATCCTGGTCTGCACTGGGGTCTACAACCCCGGTACGGAGGGGCCTGTGGAGACCAACAGCAGCATCAAGGAGACGGTGTTCCACGGTCACCGAGACTTCTGCTTCCACCCGATGCTGGTGGAACCGGGTCACATCGTACAGGACGTGGACGCAGCCGTGGAACTCATATTAGAACGGGAGAAGTTTACCGCTTCCAGACTTTGATCTTAACGGTGAAATCAGGAGAAATCTTATCTGATGTAAGACCAGACTTAAAACAACACAGGATAACTATCTTTTAAAACCTTTTTTTTTTTACATGAAAATATATATATTTTTGCCAATGCTCTATGCTTTGCATTTCTACATGTATTTATAAGTGAAACTAAGCACAACAAATCTTTTTGTACCTCGTAAACAGATGTAGTCCAATTGAAGAAGTATCGAAGTCCATCCAAATGCCACCACATGCTTTCAGAAAGGTGTACAGTGTGTGTGAAGAATGGAGCAGCATTTTAATGCCGATTGTCATCCCTGGCACTTTATTTCAATGTGCCTTCACTTTGAAAGTCCTGTCATTTCTGTACTTATTCTGTCTTCTTGTACATTGACTGTTGTTAACTAGTGGGCAGCACTTTCCATGGGACTTAAGATACTTTCAAGAAAGTAACATCACTGTGAAGCAATGGAGCTGCGTATTTAAGTTACATATTAGGTTATTTATTGAATTAATAATTAAAGATTAACACTATATTTTGTTTAAATGTACTGTTCAGAATAAATGACTAAACTTTTCTAATCCTGGGTTTATTTGATTGTGTTCAGTCTGAACTAGGTATTCTAGATGTTAACCTCTATTGATGAATCGGCTATTCAGTTCTGCTGCTTTAAGTGTAACAAACCAGCCACATGATTTAAATTCTCACAAAATGGCATTTAATTCAATATGAACAGATCATTCTGAGCATTATGTCTCAAGATAGAAAGATTAAAAACAAAATTCACTGACAAAAGCATGTTTGATATGACCTGTGATACAATTGCATAGTAACATTATTTGCCCCACCACCCTCGGATAAATCAATTTTGAAATTCAGCTTTAAATTCTTGTTTTGTTGAACGATTAATGGGTCCTTAATGGTTTTCTTTGAAAACCTTGTACGGAGATAACTTGCCGTTTGTGCTTCACAACATGGTGAAAAGATAAAAGGCACTCGTTTTATTATAAACATCTAACCCTTAGATACATTCACAAATGATCGCATCTCAAATACGTATTCATACAGATAACAATACAAGTAACGATGATACGACATATGACACCAACAAATGTATAAATCACGAGAAACAGTTGCTGAAACGTCCTGATTTTTTTGTTTTATAAAATGGGAAATACAAGGGCAGGTCTGGTCACCCGATTCAGGTGTTTGAAGTGTGATACTAGATATTCATGAGCACTACTCATCTTAGACCCACTATTCAGTCAGAAAACTCCCTCCATCAGATAAAGGTAACACAGTGGACAACACTGCCCTTTCCAGAGAGACCTGTGATCCTGAAATGGCACTTCGGAATCACAATTTCATGTGCAAAAACCCCACTTAAACAATTATCATTGGCAAACTGCATAACTTTAAAAAACAGAGTTAAGCGAAATAACTGTGCAAATAATTTCCCAAAGCCTTGTGTTTACCCAGACCTCTTCAAGCACTATCTTGATTATCCTGGTGTAGAACACAATGCCCATACTAGCTAGGATTAGACTGGCTAATCTCTGAAGTTATCCAACACAGTCGTACCAACTCCTACTCAGAGTCACTGTCCAGACAACACAGGCACTGTCACTAAAATCCAGCTGGTGGGCAGGGCCACCATAGTTAGGTGGCTCCACACTATGTCCCCTGTGCTGTTGTTCTAAAATTAATAGAAAAGTGTTGCTCAACAGCAACAGTCACATGCATGATCCTCTGCTAAAGGACAGCTAATGCTACATCACATCAAATGTTATCAATCACCTGCTACTTAGCAATCACACGAGGCTGATTGAACCGCTCAAAAAACACAAGTGATACCCTTCATTCTGTTCCATCGCCTGCTTGATTTTCACTGCAAAACTCCTTCGGAAAAGGAACCCACCTAAGTGGATCCATCAAGGGGTGGGGGGGGGGGGGGGGGGGGTGGGGGGGGGGGATGGGGGTGGGGGGATGGGGGGGGGTGGGGGTTAGTGGGGGTCAGACATTCTAGAACACGTTAACAGCCACACCCCCAGCCGTCAACAGACACATCCTTGCTGTTCAGTTTGAAGCTGTCCGTCACGTTCTCGTTAAACATGGGACCCCCGTGCCTGAGGATGAGCTCGGCGGCCATCTTGTTGAAGGCCTCGTCCACGTTGCTGGAGTCTTTGGCGGACGTCTCGATGGCGCTGATGAAGTCCAGCTGGCGAGCCATGTTCTGGGCATCCTCATACGGCACCTCGCGCAAGTCAGCCAGGTCTGATTTATTACCTGTGAAGGGGCAGGTCAATAACCTGTGTCAGAACCATTAAGTTGTCTGGAGAAGACTGTAGCGAAGATATAACTATACCTTCACATGTAAGGAGTTGGGTAACGAGTTACTAATGTACAGACGAACCAATAAGAAGCGGCACGATGTTGGAACCTCCGTATTTCTTCACGTCTTCCATCCATTTGGGCACGGCGAGGAACGAGGCCTTCCTGGTGACATCGTAGGTGATGATGGCACCGTTGGTACTGCGATAGTAGCTCTGGGTGATGGTGCGAAAGCGCTCTTGTCCTGCTGTGTCCCAGATCTGCAACTGAAACCCACAACATAAACATCGTGTAAAACACAGGGTCACAGGTTAGAATTTCAGGAAGTGCTAACAGATGAGTCCTTTTTTATCCATCCCATTTATCATGAACATAATGATCATGTGTTGATCAATCAATCAATCAATGTATTATTTAAAGTGCAAAATCACCATGGTACATGGTCTCAATACACCTTACAATAAAATCAGGTACAAAAAAACTAAACAGAATAACATACAGTAAAACAATATATATATATTGATGCAGGGTTCTTTTTTTATTATTCTTTTTAAGAAGATTTGAGAATGAAATAGTCCTAGGGCCTAATAATATAACGTACACCAAACCTTGAACTAGCCATGTCCTTACAACACATTGTCATTAACATGATTGTTGTCCTAAAACACATGAGTCCATGGTGACTAACAATGAACACAATCACCCCAAAGGGTATTGATCAGCTGGTGTTGATGTGTGTTGACAAGGCCACAGACTGGAAGATCTAGACTCTAGATTCTAGAGGATTCTTAAGATAATACCAGCATTAATCAGTAACACATTTAGGATCACACATTCACATACAAACACGTATGTTAGAAAACTTAACATGTCACATTTTAAAAACACCACGTCGAAACATTTAGACGAATTGCTGATTTTGGAGGAAATAATAAAAAAAAAAACAGTAAAAGGTAAAGGATCATTTTTATGAACGATGATTTCTTTTTCATTAAAGGTTGTCGGCTTGTCTGACTGCAGACAAACTAGTTAAGTTTCTGCACAGGAAGATATTAAGACATCAAACATTTTGTTTACTTGGATTATTGTGAAACAAAACAGCCCCGTTACATAATATGATCCACGCACACGAACCTTGACTCTCTTCCCTTGAATCTCCATGGTCTTCATAGTAAAGTCCACTCCTATGGTATTACCCTGTCTTTCCATAAATATTCCACTTTTAAAACGTTGAACCACGCAAGTTTTACCAACGCCGACATCTCCAACTAAAACTATCTTAAATACGAAGTCATAATTATCTTCACATTCTAGTAATGACATCGTCGCAAAGGCTGAGTGCTCGGATATTCGGTGTTTTTATATAAAAAGCATGAATGTTTCGTATTGATATAAAACGCATGAATGTTTTTCTCCCAGTCTGATCTGGGAACTGAAGTCTCACCTGCCGAACTGCGGAAGAGGAGATCCCGCTGAGGTGTCCAAGCTGCGCCTGACGCCTGACTGTGTTTTTACTGTATTTGTTATAATAATTATTATTTTACTGTATTTATTATTATTATAATGTTACTGTATTTATTATTATTATTTTACTGTATTTATTATTATAATTTCACTGTATTTATTAAAATGTTGTGCATGTGAATCTTTTTTCTTTTTCTTAAAAAATAAATAAAAATTGGGCGACTCAAGTTGATCTGGTTTAGCCTACTTGACACATCTCACCACATTTTCCTGCATCACATGTAGGCAAGTGTATTACAAAAGAGGCGAATTCCAATATTTCATATATTTCATATTTCTTTTACATCAGAACGTGACTGTTTACATGAATATGAGTACACAAAAAAACATAATAAGGCTCCTTTGATGATCTGAACATTTCATATTTTACTATTAGATCATTCCAGCAAGCCAAGGTGGGAAGAACAGGCCTACAGTTCCCAGAATGCACACCAAGATGAACATCCAAAGGAAGATGCGGTCCATAACCATGGCAACATACTTCCACTCCTGTTTAACCTGCAAGGTAAGTACAAGTTCCATTGTGTGAGAATAGAAGTTTCCCTGTTTAAGATAAAACGTTCAAACTCAAGTTCAAAATTGCCAAACCAACCGATCACCAAACGGAAAAGCCTTACGGAGAAGTCGACGTCTTCAGCTCGGAGGTGGTCAGCGATGTACTGAACCCCATCAACAGCCATCTTCATGGAGGGCGACAGAGAGAGGAGCCTCAGGTCTGTGGAGCTGCAGGCGCCTGCAGTGTGGGCTGGCTCAGTCTGGGCTGGCTCAGTGTGGACGCTCTGGTTCTTACTCAGGGCAGGACAGCTACGCCTCCTGCTCTCTCTCTGGGACTGACAGGGGAACGACACATGTAACTTACACTGGGTCCCGCCGCCGCCCTGGAAATACAGACGGTTAACAGAAAACGTTCATTAGCAAAGAAGCTTAACATACACATACGTGTGCTCTGTACACACGTACCCACGCACACACATTCATAGTGTCACCTTCGAGGATTTGAGGGTGCCACAGCGATCGCAGCTATGGGGCGGCTCTCTGCCCCCAAGGCCGTACTGCATGCTGAGGGAGCGCATCTTAGGCCCCGCCTGCTGCTGCCCTCCTCTGGGCAGGGGGAGCCAGGGACCGGGAGGAGAGACACCGGTCTGTGGCACCGCTTCCTCCAGGAGGACAGGGTACTGGCTGCTGGATCGGACCACAGACGGCCTCCGCCGGGGCTGCAGGGGGACAGCACAGTGTTACCTCTCAACCGCTGGAAGTCAGTTCCCAGGAAGGGCAGATTTGCCCTTCAGGCTCAAGCTCCAACCTTTGACCTCCAGGCTACCTACCAGCGGTGGGGGTGCGGGGAGGGAGTCTTCAGTGGGTTGACCTTGGGAGAGAGATGGTGAGCGGGCTAGCTGGTTTAGGATGTTCAGGGTACCATGGGGAGAGGTAGGGTTAATCTCAGCTTTGACCTCAGCCTTAACGCTCTCCCAGATGGTGGGGGTGTCGGACATCTTTTGCCTCACCTCCCCCTCCTGCCGCCTGCCACTGTCCTTGATCACCACCGGCCGCTGAATACACAGGAAGCGAGGGATCATCTCCAGGAAGACGGCGTGGACCCAGCGGGGCATGGCGTGCGTGCGCGGCGAGCGGTGATGCACGTTGAGCACGAAGATGGTGATCATGATGGAGAGGGTGACGAAGATCATGATGAAGAGCAGGTACTCTCCGATGAGGGGGATGACGAGCGAGGTGGAGGGGATGATCTCCGTGATGAGGAGGAGGAACACGGTGAGGGAGAGGAGGACGGAGATGCAGAGGGTGACCTTCTCCCCGCAGTCGGAGGGCAGGTAGAAGACCAGCACGGTGAGGAAGGAGATGAGCAGGCAGGGGACGATCAGGTTGATGGTGTAGAACAGAGGCAGCCTCCGGATCAGGAAAGAGTAGGTGATGTCTGAGTAGGTTTCGGCACAGCAGTCGTACTTCTTGATGTTATAGTTGCCCACGGCGCTGACCAGCACCCACTCCCCGCTCTCCCAGTAGTCCTGCTGGTCCACCTCGCTGGCCATGTTCACCAGGTCGATCTTGGCGCGGTCGTACGTCCACGAGCCGAACTTCATCTTGCAGTTCTGCTGGTCGAAGGGGAAGAAGGTGACGTCGATGGAGCAGGAGGACTTGTAGATGGCCGGGGGCGTCCACTTGATCCAGCCGTCGTGGTGCAGGTGGGCTTTGGTCAGGTGGGTCACGGCAAAGTCCCCGTCTGCACTGCGAAGGGGAGGAAGGAAGAGGAGGATGAGGACCAACGTGGATGAGAAGGGAACCTGAGAACGGTGAGGGGACATTTGCTTCCCCTTAGTTCAGATGGTCTCCTTCTCACAAACATAGTTATTCATTCAGCATGTTCGGTGAAAGTCCTCTTTTTTAAATTCCTTGTACATAATTTTCTATGGTGTTGTACCATAATGAGTATATTTATAGTATTTTTTATTATTATGTATTTATTTTATTTATCTTGTCTTTTATTTTTTGTCTTTGTATTGCATTTATTGTAGTTTTGTATGTTATTGGTTTGTAGCACTTTGGGTTATAGAAAAGCACATTATAAATCAAATGTATTCATATTATTATTATTAAACCATCACAGTTCTAATTTTAACGGCTCTACATTTGATATATCTTGTCTGTTGTCAGAACAGGTCAGTACTGTATGCTCATGCATGGTGAAGAACGTACTTGTTGTACAGCACTATGTCTGGCCTCCAGATGATCTGGGATGGGATCCTGATGGACGTGACGTTCTCGTACTCTCTGGGGTTCCACCGGAGCTTGTAATCGTACCACTCCTGGAGGAACCACAACACCATTTAATATTCTGACACAACATCCTGTAATATAACAATGTATATCCTGCTATAACCCTGTAAATCATGTACATCCTGAAACACAACACTGTACATAATCAATTTTGCTCCCCCACCCCTCATATCCCTGTGTGCACTATTCTAATATTTTACCTCACACCCTTACCCCTGTGTGCTTTTGCGAGACTGTGTGCCGTTTCTGCGAAGGAGTTTCCCCCGGGATCAATAAAGTATTCTGAATCTGAATCTGAATCTTTTACAACCTCTTAATTCAATAATCACCCAGCATGAACTGGCACCGGTGACTTGATTCATGAACAGAAACTCACTTGTTTCACCCAGACGTTGGTGGTCATCATTTGATTCTTCTCGTCCTAAAAATGAACAAATACGACAGACTCTGTCAAAGGTTGTGGTGGAGTGGCTGGAGTTACAGTGCAGAAGGAAGCATTGACGAGTTTTTACCACGTCGATAAGCTGAGCGATGGACAAGCCGAAGCGAACCGTCACTGTCTCAGACGTGTTGGCCACAGGCCGAGCCAGCTTGTTGTAGCGGCTGAAGAGAGACTTCAGCAGGCGGTCCTCTGCCACAGCCCTGGCCCTGGGCAGGCAGCTCACTGGAGGAGGAGCAGGAAGAGGGGAAGATATGCATAGTGATCACATTGAATACATTATGACCTAAAAGTTATTGATATTCCTTATTGATGTGATTATTTCAGTGAAGTTAGTTATGGAAGACATTAGAGACCATTCCACTGTGTTCTATCTCACTGAAAAAGTAGTAGAAATTCTAAACAGTGTTCTAAAAGGATTATTTACCTTGTGAGGTTTTATTAATACTATTTTCTTTGCAACTGGCACTTCTAATTCTAAAGCTTTTAATTTGTTTTTATTTAATATTGAATTAATATATTTTAATAAACTTGAATTTATACTTTAGACAAATATTTGCATACATTTCCACAGACTTACAGCAGAGTAGAGCACAGTGTATCTTCATGATACATAATGTGCTGGTCCCCAAAACACATGGCTCAATGTTTCATAGAAGAATAAATTATGTGATTTATCAAATATAAATGGCTTCATGGGCTTTCATGGTTTGTCTGATATCAACAGTGTGCATCAACAACCCTTCAGGTTGTACATGCACACCTTTTTCTTACAGAGCAGAACCAATGGAACGAATGATGAAAGCAATGAGCCTGTATCTATGAAGAGTTGAAGCGTACCTTGCAGAGGAAGAAGAAAAAAAGAAAAAATCAAAATTCTCAAAATACCGGAGCGATAGAAAATAAACATGTTTTTTTTCTTTTTTCGCCCAGTTGTTCAAATCTGGTACGATTTCTAAATATGTTTTTCTTAATCCATGTAGGGTTTAATCCCCAAGTTCTCTATAGAATAGTTCACCGGACTGTCACATTGATGTTCAGTTTGCACCAGTCTTCATCCTGAAGGACTAAAATCTGTGATCTCACAGCTGTGGTTTAAGATTCAGAATTCAAACTTGAATTCAATCTAAGGTTTCCCCTTTTCAAGTCAAGGATCAGGAAAAAGAGAGCGATTCCTGAGGTCAAACAGAAGTCCCCCGTCCTCATGTCCCCCCCTCTCCTCCTTGGTGTCATCATCGCTGCCGGAGCATCACTGTGTCCCTCCTCTCATCTCTGGTGAGCTTTGGAGAGGACAGGCTTTCTCTGCTCCCTGCTGCCTTTCAGACTTTCAATACAAGACAAACAAGCAGTCTCTCTCTCTCTCTCTCTATCCCTCTCTCTTTCTCTCTCTCTCTCTCTCTCTCTCTCTCTCTCTATCCCTCTCTCTCTCTAAGTCCCTGTGCTTGGGACACTATCAGCCCCAAGGCACCTGAGACCTAGACTCTCTCTCTCTCTCTCTCTTTCTCTCTCTCTCTCCCTCTCTTTCTCTCTCTGTCTCTCTCTCTCTCTCCCTCTCTCTCTCTCTTAATGGATAATGGGGAGATACACTCTCTAAGTCTAAGCTGGTCACCACATCAATAGAAATAAGAGCGTTAGAGTTTGAAGCAAGGGACACTTTTTAATGTCCTCAAGCGGTTGTATAAAAGGATTTTGGGAGGTTGCAAACATCACAAGCTCTTTGTCACTCTGCTCAGAAGCGTGTCTGCTGATGCAGACTTGGTCGACCTGTGTGTCGACACCTCTATTTTGTGACGGCCCAAATTTAGAGTGTGAAGATTTTCCCATCTGGTTCGTCCTTCTTGTCGATGCAGGGGCCGTGAACAGGGACTGAAGACAGAGGGACAGGAGACAGGAGACATGGAGACAGTAGGACACAAGGAAAGATAGCATACTCTTAAGTTACTGTAGAGGCTCTTTAAATACTGATAATATTTCCTTCCCTTCGTCCAACGATGTTCATCAGTTTCTACATATAAAGAGGATCCACTTAAGATGTCAAAGCAATGTCCTGTCTATATATGAGCCTGTGTGTTGTGACTCACTAGTGTCAGGGTCAGGGATGAGGTGAGAAGTGGTCAAGCAGAATAATGTCCTGAGAGAGAGAGAGAAAAAAATCTTTAGTGCTTTTTCGTAGGAAACACAGAAAGCATGTCTAACCCTGGGGAGGTCTAGGCCAGCAGAGCAGAAAACTAAATATCGATGAGCCCTCTTCGTGCTGCTAGGGCATAGCATATGGGGCCTACCAGATGTAACCAGGAGAGAAAGCAATGTTTCCAGCGTGACAAGACTTTCGGAACTCTCTAATCTCCAAGCCCGAGAATTTGTCAAGCGAATTTAAACTGAGGCACAGCATGTTTTGAAACAAAGGATTCGCTTTTTAAATAAATAAACATACACAGACAATTCTCCTCGTGAAATGTACGACAGAAATTGTCATCTAAACCTGGGGTTTGAGGACAAAGAGGCTTTCCTACGGTTGAGAAAGTATTTCCATCACATTCTTCCTGCTTCCTGAACACAGACTCGGGAGGCAACACAGTATTGTCCGGGTCTATTTATGCTCCACTGCACACTGCGTTTTAAATCCCTTTAAGACCATGTTACTGTGGAAGAGAGCGAGAGACAGTGAGATAGAGAGCAACAGAAAGAGAGAGAAAGAGAACTAGAGAGCAAGAAAGAGAACCAAATAGAAGTAGAAGTAAATAAACCACAAAACGGAATGTTTGAGTACGTTCTAGTGTGTGTGTGTGTGTGTGTGTGTGTGTGTGTGTTCACACTATTTTAGGAGATGTGTCTGGTCTGGTACACAGATGTGTATCTTTTGGGTATTTCCTTGAACAAGAGCTCCATTTGTACTGGAGCTCAAATGTTCTTTAATGGATGCGTTAAGTTTAATGGATAGTTTACGATGTTGATTGTTAACAACTAAAACCAAATGTGGGTCTGGTCAAATGAAGCTTGCTTTCACTGCCCCCTTGTGAGCAAGTAGCCACATAGCATGTAAATGCTTTCCATTTGTTTACGTATCATAACGCACAATTGATTCAAATTGAGGCCAAGCATTTTATGATATACAAAGTTTATTATACAGTCTTACTACACAGATTTGCTACATGATAAGTAAAAGCTATAGGCCTATTCATGGCATACAGTGATTCAAAACATGCTGGCAAGCACTGGTTTAGACAGCAAAGAAAAAAATATAATAACCATGGACAAAGTCATAGCACTGTAAACAAAGATTTTGTATTCCTTCATGACAGCTTTGGAATGTGTAAAGTATATCACAGGCCTTCTGTGAAAAGTAATTATTCCGGTTCAAGTAAGCTGAAATTCACAAGAAGTGTAAATTGTATGTTGTGCAGTGGTTGTTTGACATGAGACGAAAAAAACGAAACCAACTTAAGGCTTGTAGGCATCGCAACATGCAAATGCTGTGAAATATCGCTCCACTCCTCTATCATGTCAACTCGGACCTTCCTTTTCTGTTTTACTGGCTGTACGTGTAGCGCATGCTGTCAGTGAACTAACTGGGACGAGAATAACAGCTGGAGTTCGACAACATTCAAGAGTACATTCACAAGCATGGTGTGTGCTATGTAGCATGGAACTATGGATTAAAAAACACATACAAGGACTCCGTAAAGTTGGATAAAGCCAATGCTCTTTGGATGGAAAATATGAAGGCAGCTGTGATGATATTCAAATCAAAATAATAAGGTGCGGTGGTGTAGCTATGGGCCTTTCAGTTGAAACAGAACCATGCTAAGTTGCTCTTCAGGAGGATTCTGGACGTTAATGGAGTTTAGTGCAATTTATACAATATTGTACCAATATTTTTGGTACAAAGTAAACAAAACTAAATTAAGGCAGCTGTTCCTTCTTGCACGGGAAGCTCATTTCCCGTGTTCATTAAAATATAAATAAACATGTAAACACCTAAAAACATGGCTCAATAACCACCAAATACATTTTTAAACGATACAAATCGATGTGAGCGTGCGCTGGCTTGTCTGTTGGACGTACTCTTCAAAATAAATGAAAAATGAAGCATTTTGTGGATATATGTATATTGTGTGTTTAGAATATGTACAATCTCTAGCAATTTGTGTATGTCGTTAAGTGAGAACATTGCCAGTGTCTCTATACTTGTTGATGCGGAGAGACCTTAAAGGGTTGAGCACAGCAACAACAAAAAGAGTGCACACACATAGTCCGTGACTATGACATGTTCCGCATACATCCAAACAGGGTCCATATACACTCCATGTACTGTGACATGTTACATTCCCTGGACTCAGGGACTCTCAGACTCACTTAGATACAGTTTGATGAGTTGTGGTGAATAGCTTTCTGTCACTGTACAGGACAGCACGATGCTCTACATCCGTTAGAACGCAGAAACAAAACATCAGATTAGCAAAATAATTTGTATCTGATCAAGAAGAAGCATTTTCAATACTGCAAGGTTACTGGAAAAACTACCAAAAGGTTACATTTTGTCTAGTTGGAATGATTTTCTTTTGGAATATTCACTCCCTAATCAAATATCAAAACAAATATGAAGAATGTCATATTTGTCAAATATATTCGTAAGCAAGCAGTATGTGCCACTGTCAATTTACTTCATTAAACTATGATTTTAAGATTAAACTATGATTGTATTGTGAGTCTGCATGTCAAACCTCTGACAAACTCTCCATAATCAAGTGTACCAGTACTTGAACTCATGTGCTTAAAAGTTCATAGCAATGGAACCATTTCCAGTATGAAAAAAAAAACACATCAGTTTGACTTGGGTCATTAAAAACAGACAGTGGTAGGACATCTTGTTTCCTCCTCTCTCCTCTGCAGTTCTATTGGAGGAGCACGGTCACCTGATGCACCTTCTTCCCTCCCACACACTAAACTCTCGTTTTCGGGGGGACATCCTTGCCCCTGTTTCCAGGGACCTCACTTGGGACCTGACCAGCCCCTGTCCCCGTAGGCCCCCTCCCCGTTGGCAGAGTGGGGCGAGGGAGCACAGAGCTCTGAGTCGGTGTCGGACTCGCCCTCAGCGATGTAGGGGCGCACCTTGGCACAGCGAGCCGCCGGAGCGCTGCTGAAGAAGCCGTTGTTGAGGACCTCCAGGTTCTCCTTGGACTGAGAGATGCTGAAGCCGCTGAAGGAGCGCTCCAGCTCCTCGTGGTCCACCGACGGGATGGAGATGGACGTGTCGCTGTCCTGCTTCCCCTCCTTGTCCACCTCACCGCCTGCGCTACCTACGCTGTTACGATGGGCTCCGCGATGGCCCCCGTTGTGCCCCCCTGAGGAGCGTTCGTGGGCAGGCGGAGGAGGGATGCGCACCAGGGAGGGGTCTCCCACCGGAGAGGGGGTGTTTCCTTGGCTGCGCGGGTGCTGATGAAACTCGGTGCTGCGTTGCTGCTGCCAGGAGGTGGAGGGGGGGCAGTGAGCGTGGCCCCCCTCAGGAGCAGAGCTGGCCGGAGGGGGGTCGAAGTTCTTCTGTCCACTGGAGCTGCTGGAGCGAATGATCTTGCTGATGGAGCCACTCTTCACTATGTGGTCCACTGGGCTGTGGTAGGGAGGGGCTGGGTCTGGTTCTTTAGACCCAAAGTAGGCATCAGTCTCTGACTGGGGGATACCCATGCGCTGAACATAGATGTTCACCAAGAAGTCAAGTTTTCTCTCCATAGACATCACCTAGTGGGAGGAATGGATGAGGGAAGAGAGAATTTAGACCTTTCAAACTACATAAATGTAGTCATTTGTCAATGTCCATTTTTTTCTAAGTCGCAGGAAGCTTTGAGATATAGTGACTTCTATCTCCAGGGGGCCACATTGAGCTAGTGACCCATCCAATCCAGAGGACTCTACAACTAAAACCACTTGTCAGTGAGCAAAAGCTTAAAATAAACTTCATTCAGGAAAGCAATGAACACTTGACAGAATGTAGCTAGACATTTTGACCCAGCAGGGACAGTGACCGGTCTGGTGCTCTTAATAAGTCATCTTCAGGGGACATCTTCTCCTTCACCTCCACTAGAGTTGTGAACTCCGTACCTGCTTTTCCACTTTCCCCAGGCGTCCCATCATGCTCGGGTCTTCCGGAAGCTCCTCTGTGGTTCCTTTGGGTCGATCCTTATCCGTCATCGGGGTTCCCCGACCGACTATCTGGTCAACTCTAACAGTGTGCAAAAAAAAAAACACAAACGGGAAACTTCTAGAACAAAGCCAAAGGGTTTTGGATAAGACAAACCCCGAGCTTGTAATCCTAGATTTAAGAAATAAGAAGCACGTCCCACATTAACTAACAGACAGGGGTGTTCCTTGACCCTGTCTGTCAGTTAAGAGCAAGGAGAGGGGGGCCAGGAGAGGGGCCGCTGTGAGGGGGGGTTCCCCCCCACCTGCCCAGAGGAGCGGAGTAGAGAGAGGAGAACCAGACCCTCAGGTATGGCTCTCCCCTGTCGAACGCTCAGCTGGATGGTCATGGAGTGTGGAGTCATGCATGGGGTGACATCGAATTAGAAACAGAGAGAGAGAGAGAGCTCCAGAGATCTTCTCTTCTCCACGAAGTGTGAACAGCCGCAACTCCTCCGTCATACATGGTGGAGCAGATCATGTGCAGAAGCATCAGTTCACCTTCCTAAGAACCGCTAGCAGCCATGCCAACATATCTAAATAACATGCAATCTTTATACACCACATAACATGTTGATTTGATCATCGGAATAGGTTATCAACTTAATGTTGCCTTCGGTGGAGTCCATAATATATAAATATGTTAGGTGAAAAAATTGCTGAAAAATATGTTGTCTCCTATCAACATGTTGTGCAGCTAATAAGATTCTCTGAGGTTGCTGAGCAACCTGAACTGGAGCTGTGTGGAATGTCAATAAAAAATGTTGGCTCAGCCAGTCTACTTTCCAATCAATTATACTCCAAAAACCCTGTTCCAGCTAATCGCCTTACAAGAGGCAATTTTTCCTTGTGAACCCACTGCACTGTCAAACGTGACGAAAGCATAGAAGTTCAGGCAATCATTTGGGCTGCTGTGTTGCATATTTAAATGTATTTTAAAAGGGAACCTTTTGCAGATGTAGAGCTACTCTAAACCCATCTAATACTGTGATGATCTGTGAGAAAGGCTTGGCCAGTGCAAATCCTGCAGAGAATCATTGTTAACTGAAAAGATAACATATTCCATATCCAAACCATAATTGTTCAATAAGACAAACCTTAAAACATGGGGTGAGAATAACGTCATGACTCAAACCTGTCTCAACCTTACACAATACATTCTGGTTTATAAAATGTTTCAAATGAAGCAAGTTCTCTCCTGTGTTAATATCAAGAGATGCAGAAGGTTGTAATCACACTGGGTATTAATAAGACACCTTGAAGCTAGTGAAGCTAGTATATTAATTCCACCAGGAATCCAGGGCCTTGGGTCTTAGAGGAGACACTGTTCGGAATAACTTAAAAGCAGCCCAATATCCTTCAACAGAAAACTCAAATGAATCTAAGAAGACCAGGCAAATCATGGTCAAGTCAAGCATGCGCATCAAAATGGTTAGCAAAAACATATTTGTAAGCAATTTAAACACTATGAAATAGAATGTTGTGCCATGCTCTGCTAAGCGTCATGCTTAATAAACAGGCATACAGCCTCTCTGATTGGTTCAAAGGCCTCTCAACAGGAATGGGCTTCCTGGCTGGTTTCTAGTATCTTCTGGTAAGGTCAGTCAGTGCATCGCAGGCTTTTCAGCTCAACCATTTTTAGTTCGGCTACTCGACACGTCGTCCAGCTGTAAGATATTTTCCCCTGCATTTTCTTTCCCTGAACAGATATTTTCCTTTTCTGCAGCGGCTGTCGGGATCAACTAGCTCGCAGGAAGTCATCTCAGACAGGAAGTGATGGTCTGACAGGACTAGTGGGCCTGAACCTGTTATTTAGGGCTGCTGTGTGACCTCTGGGGGTCATCTTCCACCCCCTCACCCTGTGACCTCTGGGGGTCATCTTCCACCCCCTCACCCTGTGACCTCTGGGGGTCATCTTCCACCCCCTCACCCTGTGACCTCTGGGGGTCATCTTCCACCCCCTCACCCTGTGACCTCTGGGGGTCATCTTCCACCCCCTCACCCTGTGACCTCTGGGGGTCATCTTCCACCCCCTCACCCTGTGAGCTCTGGGGGTCATCTTCCACCCCCTCACCCTGTGACCTCTGGGGGTCATCTTCCACCCCCTCACCCTGTGACCTCTGGGGGTCATCTTCCACCCCCTCACCCTGTGACCTCTGGGGGTCATCTTCCACCCCCTCACCCTGTGACCTCTGGGGGTCATCTTCCACCCCCTCACCCTGTGAGCTCTGGGGGTCATCTTCCACCCCCTCACCCTGTGACCTCTAGGGGTCATCTTCCACCCCCTCACCCTGTCTCAGAGCAGTGGCTCGCTCCTCTCTGTCCTCTACAGTAAGCCGAACCAAAAAACACGTCTGTTGGCGCTCGTCAACTGAGTTTAGAAGAGCTGAGGGCGGCTGTTGGAGAAGCTAGAAGCAGTGAGTCAAGGCAGGACCTAGAGGGGGAAGGGGGGGGGGGGATAAGTACCTCTTATGGCGAGGAGTGGAGGGCGCGGTCATGCCCACAATCATATCTATCCTGGCAAAGCAGACAGAGGAGAAACCAGCACAATGCACGATGACGCAACAGTGATCCCACACACGTCACGTGACACCAAACCAGGAAGCAGAACACAACATCAAATAAGTGAAAATATATTCCAAACGTGTTTTGTTCGCCGTGAGCCATTTTGATACGAATCAATGTTGTCTTTCCTTTCCAACATTTGGAATATATTTGCAAATATGTGGCATTATTTAAGGACTAACAACATATATTGTACTTATTCGAATAGATAATTGCCCGGTTAATGAGACCGACGGTAATGATGTTACCTTGGGTTCTCCATGAGCTCTGATGACAATATTACCCTTCAGTGATGCATGTTAAATACCCTGAACTGAAGATCAATAAGCCATCACAGATCCATATGTCTTTATAGATCCATATGTCATTATAGATCCATGTGTCATTATAGATCCTCAAGTCAATATAGATCCATATATTCATTAGAGATCCACATGTCATCATAGATTCACATACAATATATTGAAATGAGACCTAAAGAGCTCTGGAAAACAAGAAGTTGTTTCTTTCTCATCTGTGGTAAGAAGAAAAGGCACAGGACCGATCCAGCTGAGGTAGTCTACCACAGAGACTGTAAACATTGTCAGATGCAGTAGAACACAGGTGTCGTACCATCAGAGGCCAAGAGGGGGCAGGCTTTCACATCAACCAAGCAACTACAACAGCTGATTTGACTAAGCAGAGCAACTCATTAGTGAAATCAGCTGGTGTAGTGGCTTGGTTGACACAAAAACCTTCAACCCTCTTGGCCCTCGATGACACGAGTTTGACATCACTGCCGTACAACATGTACAGTATGTAATAAGTGGAGGGTATCCATGGATACTGTCATAGACAGTACATTAGGCTGTCATTGGTTCCCTTGGTACCTCAAGGCCTCCTGTGGCGGGGGAACGCTACAGGTGAAAGGGGTCCCCCCCGCCCCCCCCAGCCAGGCAGAGGGGAGCCACAGACACAGGAGGTTGTGGACGATAACCGAGGGAGGGGAAAAAGCTGGAGACGAGAGAGTCTCTTGCCTGGATTGTAGGTTTTTAATGCGGGCCAGCATGTCCAAGTGTCCAGCGGAGTACTGCTCGATGACGTCCATGACATCGTAGGGCCGCAGACTCTCCTTGAACTTCCGCTTGGACACCATGAACCTCATGATGCTGAGGACAGACACAGGACAATGTTAATGTACGGCTGCATCTGCACCCATTCTGCACCCTGTCCCAGTAGAACAGCTATACGTCTTCCCATATCCCAAACTGTGTGTGCATCACATACTAGGTGCAAGGGAGAGAGAGAGAAAAACACTTAGCAGTGGTTTACGACACACCAGATCGACTTATCGTCACACTCACCACACAGCTCTTATGGTGACCTTGAGTCCCGGGGTTAAGTCCTGAGGGACAAACTCGCAGTGGCAGCTCTTGTTGTCGTCCACTATGTCTTCTCCTGGGAGGCTGGCTTCTGAAAGGCACAACAAGCACACCGAAGCTCCCACAATTAGCACGCTGTGGAGAACAGGAGCTCTGCTCTCACCCTGCCAACCTTCCAGATCCACCTGACTCAGACCTGGAGGCGAGTCTGCATGGAGGCAAGCCGAGGCGAGGCACAGCCATTAACTTGCACAGCCCAGAATCACAGTGTGGGATTGGACACTGGAACAGGTTCATGACAGTGTTGGTGGATCTCATTGGCTGATGGAGCGGAGGAGAAAGGAGGGATAGTCACGAAGGAAGCAGGAGCGCGGACATTTTAAAGCATGTCAGTTTCTTGTCTCGTTATCTGACCACGGTGAGCATGCCGATGCTCTCATACCTACTCTGGATAAGACAGCTGTGTGATGGTCTGATACATTTATTAGCCACAGCTGGTCAGCATATCATCTTATCCGGATCTTAACTGTGACAGACTGTATCTGCTATCACGTGGGAAGGAAGATATTTGGACTGACATTGAATTGTACGTCTACAGAAAGCCAGCGTGACGTACTGACCTCCTTACAGGAGGAGAAGGACACAGGCATTCAATCTCTGAAATGAAAAACAAGGAATGATTCAGGGCAGTGTGGTTGGTTTGTGGTCTGTGTGTGGGGATGAAGCGGTCCCATCGCTGCTCCACCACAGGAGAACCAGCCAGGGGTCTTGACTGCTTTCACAGTCACACACTTCACTTCCAATTACCACAATGGATTGCCTTTCTATTTTGGGCTACAGGGGCCAGATCTGCTAAGCATTTAGACTTGGGAGGAAGGGAGAGAGGTGCGCTCGAAAGTAGGAGAAACATTTAGCCTATCTGCCTTATTGTGGTGTCGTTTGGATAGTGTCTTAAATAAATATATATGTAGGGAGTCAGACTGAGTGGTTAGGGCGTAAGGCTAGTGATTGGAAGGTTGCGAGTTCGATTCCTGGCTACGGCAACATGACGTTGGGTCCTTGGGCAAGGCACTTCACCCTTCTTGCCTCAGGGGGGAATATCCCTGTACTTGCTGTGAGTCGCTCTAGATAAGAGCGTCTGATAAATGACTACATGTAAAATAACACGTGTTCGTGTCACCTTCTTGCGAATTCATGCGGTGCATCCCCTGGTCGTTTGAATCGGAAAAAAAGACATCTAATCTGTAGGCAAAGAGAAAATACTGCAACTTGCCTTTGCAGGGTCGGCCTGTCACTAATATTGGGCCACGGAATACATGGTTTTATTCCTGGTTTTCCCGGTCATCCTGACATCATGGCATGAGGTGGACAGAGGGCAGAAGCAATGTGCTCCATATGCCAGCAACCTACAGAGCTGTGAAACTTCCACCCTCCCAAATGTCTATTTTCTGGTTGAACAAGAACAGAAGCAGATTGTTTCCAGTGCTCGGTAGTGCTGGGGTTTAAAGGGGCTTAAAGGGGGGCCCTGCATGGGCGACTCCAGCCGTCTCTGGGTCCTCAAACACTTTCCTTCATGCAGGTTAGGAATCAGGAGCGGCAGCCATGGGAGCGAGGCCCTTCAGGCTGCCTACTGGAGTTTAGGTTTGGAGTAGGTTTGGCTGGTCATGAAATGATCGTTTGGAGTAGGTTTGGCTGGTCATGAAATAATCGAGTACTCTGGCCGCCGTGCTCATGATGGTGGGTTTTGGAAGAGCCATGCATTCTACGAGCTCTCGAGGGACACTAGAGGTTCTGCTAGTCTACAGTAGATGTCCATCCCAACAGCAGCCACGGGATGAGTCCTTACTGATTAAGCCCTCAATGGCTGCAAAGATGGAAAAGAGGAGGAGAGACAGCGAATGAAGCGAGTTAAAATCATAACAAAAAACCAAAACTGGTTAGGAAATCAAATCAAAACCGTAGCCTATAAGGTTATCGAATCACTGGAGGGTAGTGGTCATACAGTATGTAGTGGTAGAGGGCTATATACAGTACATGTACTGTACCCTCTGAAGAGACCCCTCACTGTACAGTGTGAGTCTGAGCAGGTACTGTACCCCCTGAAGAGACCCCTCACTGTACAGTGTGAGTCTGAGCAGGTACTGTACCCCCTGAAGAGACCCCTCACTGTACAGTGTGAGTCTGAGCAGGTACTGTACCCCCTGAAGAGACCCCTCACTGTACAGTGTGAGTCTGAGGAGGTACTGTACCCTCTGAAGAGACCCCTCACTGTACAGTGTGAGTCTGGGCAGGTACTGTACCCTCTGAAGAGACCCCTCACTGTACAGTGTGAGTCTGAGCAGGTACTGTACCCTCTGAAGAGACCCCTCACTGTACAGTGTGAGTCAGGCTGAGGAGATTTGTCTTAGAACCCTGCTAATTTAGTGTATCCATGTTCCAGCATGTTACTATGCTAGTTCATCCAACACCGTCATGTGGATTTTCCTGCAGATATACACCACTTTCACCCATTCAACTGATAAGAACGACAAAAGAAATCTTCAGACAGAGTAAAAAGAAGTCAAACATTTGTGTTAGTACATTGTGATGATGCTCAGTATGTTTTACCAGTAGAAAACATACGATAGGTGGATTGTGAGATACATGAGGAATTTTCTGGAATGATCCGTGGCTTCTTTCTGTTCGCTAGGCTGATTTGATTCACCAGGTCCCATTAATCACTGTCATAGTGCAGCAGAGTCAGAATGGGAGTGAATCAGAATCGTGTTAGCTCAACATCCAGCTCACGTTGAACAATATCATGTCACATCAACCATAACAAGGGAGCATGTGGAGCAGTTGGTTAGGGAGTCAGGTTAGTAATCAGAAGGTACCTGGTTCGAAGACCGGCTGTGCCAACATGACGTTGTGTCCTTGGGCAAGGCACTTCACCCTACTTGCCTCAGAGGGAATGTCCCTGTACTTACTGTAAGTCACACTGGATAAGAGCGTCTGCTAAATGACTAAATATAAATGTACATCAACCATAACAAGGCCTAAATCAGGAAATGATGTAAAATGAGCCAAAACAAACGAACACAGCTCCTATCTGTGACATTGTGGCATAAGCCCCTTGTGGCATTGCTGTAGGACTACAATTTCATGGAAATCTGCCCTGAACTGTGGCCTTAAAATGCCCAACTAGGCAGAGAGAGATAGAGAGGTGAGCTAAACTGCTGGAGTTCCCTTCACTGTCCGCTCTCATACTTCAGGACAGCCAGTCACAGTATCTCTGATCATGTATCCACCTACTCTGGGCTTTGCTTCATTCTTTTTCGGTTGAGCTGTTGGTTAATCTTCATGTAAAATGTCTGCTGCGGTAAATCCACTTTGGATTCTGTCACACAACATCAACTAGCAGTCAACAGAATAACATGAGGCCTATACAGTGCATTTGTACTGAAAAAAAAGAGAAAAACTATAACCGTCTTCCAGTTTTGTGACGGGTCATTACCGTGACACCATGACAAATGACAGATGTTCTAAGTCTGTCCAACAGAGATCAAATGGTCCAAAACCATCTCCTCGTCTATGAGAGGACAATTAACCTTCCTCTGAGCCTGTCAGACTGAGCAGGATCTAATGATCTGTCTGGAGCCAGGAAACTTACTGCCCCCCACCCCTCCCAGCCCCCCAGCCCCCATCCCACAGCCACCCAAGCCCCCACCAGAGCCCCCACAGCCCCCAGCCCCCACCATAGCCCCCCCAGCCCCCAGCCCCCACCAGAGCCCCCACAGCCCCCACCACACCCTACCCAGCCCCCATCATACCCTCCCCAGCCCCCACCACAGCCCCCCCAGCCCCCAGCCCCCACCATAGCCCCCCCAGCCCCCACCACAGCCCCCCCAGCCCCCAGCCCCCACCATAGCCCCCCCAGCCCCCACCACACCCTCCCCAGCGCCCACCATATCCTCCCAGCCCCCACCACAGCCCCCACCACAGCCCCCCCAGCCCCCACCACAGCCCCCCAGCCCCCACCACACCCTCCCCAGCCCCCATTCCTCAGATCCAGACCCGGGAAAACATACCAGGCCAGTATTCTCTCCAGTCACCCACCAACATGAGTTGATGGATTAACCAACAGACCCAACACAGGAGTGCTGTGGCCCTCGGGGGCCCGTCCTCAAGGTGATGAAGGAGCCGGACAGAGAAGGACATGAGCAGGCAGGAGGACGAGGCCAGACTATGGAGCTGTAAGATGGACGGCATGAGAGATGAGCTGAAGAGGAGAGGACTTAAGGAGGATCAATCCTCAGGAGAACGAGCGTCATACGAAACCTCTTCAGTGAAACGTTCTCTCACCCACTCTACATGTATGGTGTCGTTTCTGCTTAGTGGAACTAGAAACAATGAACGAGTTTTTTTTAATTGTTTGTTTACACTGAGCTTCTGGTCCTTGTTGATACCAGAGGACACACATCATTCTAAACATCAGTCTTTTTGGTGAAGCCATGTGTCTGGAAACACAGCTGGGAATATGAGGGACAGGGAGGTGCCAGCTTCCCTCTGACATAGGGAGAGCATGCAGGGGTGAACTCGGTGTGAAAACACATCCGCCTATTCATCTTCCAGAAATAGAACACCAGGTTATTTTGGATCCTCACTGTTTCTTTTTATTTTATTTTATTTTATTTAACCTTTATTTCACCAGGAAGGTCCCATTGAGTTACAGTAACTCTTCTCACAGGGAGTCCTGGCCAAGGCTCAGCATGCCATCAGGAACACGACACCAGCGTCTCCCTGATGGCTTCCACTCTATGTTCAAACACTGGACGTGGTATGAGAGGTCTGAGTCCCTTTTATGAAGGAAAAGCAGTATTCACACGAGCAGCACTCAGGTGAATCCTGTCAAACATTTGAGGATCGGGCAGGAAAAGACCTCTTTGGAGATGGGAACGAAAATAAACCACAAATAAAGACAAAATGGAATGGAGATGATAGCATGTCCATGTACAGTGTGATATCTGTACAGTGTGATATCTGTACAGTGTGTACAGTGGTGTGTGTGTGTGTACAGCGTTGTGTGTGTGTGTACAGTGGTGTGTGTGTACAGCGGTGTGTGTGTGTGTGTACAGTGGTGTGTGTGTTTACAGTGGTGTGTGTGTACAGCAGTGTGTGTGTGTGTACAGTAGTGTGTGTGTGTGTGTGTACAGTGGTGTGTGTGTGTGTGTGTACAGCTGTGTGTGTGTGTGTACAGTAGTGTGTGTGTGTGTACAGTGGTGTGTGTGTTTACAGTGGTGTGTGTGTACAGCAGTGTGTGTGTGTGTACAGTAGTGTGTGTGTGTGTACAGTGGTGTGTGTGTGTGTGTGTACAGCTGTGTGTGTGTGTGTACAGTAGTGTGTGTGTGTACAGTGGTGTGTGTGTGTACAGCAGTGTGTGTGTGTGTACAGTAGTGTGTGTGTGTGTACAGTGGTGTGTGTGTGTACAGCAGTGTGTGTGTGTGTACAGTAGTGTGTGTGTGTGTACAGTGGTGTGTGTGTGTGTACAGCAGTGTGTGTGTGTGTGTGTACAGTGGTGTGTGTGTGTGTACAGCAGTGTGTGTGTGTGTGTGTGTGTACAGTGGTGTGTGTGTGTACAGCTGTGTGTGTGTGTGTACAGCGGTGTGTGTGTGTGTGTGTACAGCAGTGTGTGTGTGTGTGTACAGCAGTGTGTGTGTGTGTGTGTGTACAGTGGTGTGTGTGTGTGTACAGTGGTGTGTGTGTGTGTACAGCAGTGTGTGTGTGTGTGTGTACAGCAGTGTGTGTGTGTGTGTACAGCAGTGTGTGTGTGTGTGTGTGTACAGTGGTGTGTGTGTGTGTACAGTGGTGTGTGTGTGTGTACAGCAGTGTGTGTGTGTGTACAGCGGTGTGTGTGTGACTCCCCTCCCCTGTTTGTCTGACCTGGAGAGCTCCTCTGTCTCAGTTCTTCATCCTGCATCTCAATCAGCACTTTAGATCAGCAACAGAGAAACGGAAAGGAAACCATGAGTGTTGAGCTCCAGTCAGGCAGTAAAAGAAGACATTCCTCTAATGTTGTCTGTTTCTACACCACCAGGCACGTCAACAGGACCACAGATAAAGAGGAGATGGACACATATGAAGATCAGCTGGGGAGAGACAGAAGGACGTCACATCTCAAGACAAAGACAAGCTACCTCAGGTTATTCAATCAGGTCAAGGGTGCTCACAGGGGCACAAGATCAACTGGCATTAGTTCAACAATATTCTAAGTTAGATTCTATTATTGTTTTGTGTCGGTCAACAATATTCTAAGTTAGATTCTATTATTGTTTTGTGTCGGTCAACAATATTCTAAGTTAGATTCTATTAGTGTTTTGTGTCTTCTAAAATACAGGCTCTTCCTAAGTACTAACCACTGTAATATTGTTAGAATCATGAACTTTAAATTTTTTGTTCAGATCTTTAGGTCTATGTGCACATTTTAACTTTGCTTTGGATAAAAGTTCAATGAAAAATGAAAAACTCTCAATGTCATTATTTCAGTTGAGATCTAAGATGCATTCAATCTTAGATGACATTAGCTTGTCAATGCCCCTCAATTCCTTACAGAGTACAGATAAGCCAACCCACAACCAACGCACCAGATAAGACAAGGACGGAATGCCAAGCAAGCCAAGAGAGTACACTATACAGTACTGTGTATTCTGTGAAAACTGTGGATACACAGTACTTTCGCAGTAGCAAGAAATATATAACAAGGAAAGAATCACCGGACAGCCCAAGCATGACCTCAACCCTGCAGGTTCATGGAACAGGATATGACATCACACCACATGACCCTCTCATGATAGGCAGGACCGTGTGACAACACCATCTTAACACAGCAGACTGGACAGAAACATCTAGAGAGATTTCACAGCTAATTACCACAGGGAGCACTTCTGATTGGCTTGTCAACATACAAGGACCGCAGGTTTTAGAGGGGTCTGACAAGGTGCTAATCCGGACAGGCAGGCCTACCTTCAGAGTTCTGCCTCGAGGCCGCCCCCTTGATGCGGAAGGCGTGGCGAGCTCGGCTGCGCTCTCCGAAGCTGAAGCTCTTGGGAACCTGGCTGTCCTCCATGCTGTTGTCAGCGCTGGGGGAGCGCCGTATGGGCTGGCCCTGCCCTCCCTGGCCCCCTGGCCCCGCCTGGCCTCCCTGGCCTGGCCCTCCCTGGCTGGGGCCCTGGGGGGAACCTTTCCCTTTGGTCCCGGAGCTTCTGGGACTGGAGAACACACGCTCCTTCAGGCTGACCTTCTGACTGCAGGAGGTCAAGAGGTCAACAGGTGGGAGTCACAACACTGGATCCATGTTTACCTGTACACAAGCTCAGTCTGCAGAGACCAGTATACAGATCAACAAGCTCAGTCTGCAGAGACCAGTATACAGATCAACAAGCTCAGTCTGCAGAGACCAGTATACAGATCAACAAGCTCAGTCTGCAGAGACCAGTATACAGATCAACAAGCTCAGTCTGCAGAGACCAGTATACAGATCAACAAGCTCAGTCTGCAGAGACCAGTATACAGATCAACAAGCTCAGTCTGCAGAGACCAGTATACAGATCAACAAGCTCAGTCTGCAGAGACCAGTATACAGATCAACAAGCTCAGTCTGCAGAGACCAGTATACAGGTACAGATCATGGTAGAAACAGACGTGAGATTGCCAGGCTTGATCAGTTATCCCCCTTTTTAAGTAAAGTAAGGGGAGTGAGGCGGCTGAGTGGGTAAGATGTTTTTTTTTTGTTGGTTCAAGCGCCAAAGCTAAGGCTAACCTTTGACAGGGTGAAGAGGGTAAACAGTCAGCATGTTTACCCTCCAACATGGACTCAACAAGACCAGTAAGTGGGTTACAGATAAGTGTTGGATGGTGGAGTATTTAAAGATGAGTGTAGGATGGTGGATTATTTAAAGATGAGTGTTGGATGGTGGAGTATTTAAAGATGAGTGTAGGATGGTGGAGTATTTAAAGATGAGTGTTGGATGGTGGAGTATTTAAAGATGAGTGTAGGATGGTGGAGTATTTAAAGATGAGTGTTGGATGGTGGAGTATTTAAAGATGAGTGTTGGATGGTGGAGTATTTAAAGATGAGTGTTGGATGGTGGAGTATTTAAAGATGAGTGTTGGATGGTGGAGTATTTAAAGATGAGTGTTGGATGGTGGAGTATTTAAAGATGAGTGTTGGATGGTGGAGTATTTAAAGATGAGTGTTGGATGGTGGAGTATTTAAAGATGAGTGTTGGATGGTGGAGTATTTAAAGATGAGTGTAGGATGGTGGAGTATTTAAAGATGAGTGTAGGATGGTGGAGTATTTAAAGATGAGTGTAGGATAGTGGAGTATTTAAAGATGAGCGTAGGATGGTGGAGTATTTAAAGTATGTTCTACTACTGACCTGGGTGACGGTTCGGGTTGCTGGGCATCCTTCCTGTATATGTGGAACGCACACAGAATACATTTATTATTCATGAACACTCTATGATGAGGCCTGGATTGACAGAATGGATCAGATGCAGCCCTGGTTGGGGTTATGGATCATGCCGGCCCTCTAGATGAGCGTCAGCAGCATTCTCTGACCTGAATGACAGTCCTGACTTGCTCTTCAGATTCCTGAGGAGGTCCAGCTGGTTCAGAGGAGGGATGAGTCTGGGGGGACAACAGCAGAGGACGATGCTGCTCAGTCAAGCTTTGTAACACAAAACCGCACTTCACCAAACCAGGTCCCACTGAGCCATGAGGTATCAAACCATGAGGCTTTTTTTTAAAACTGCAGACGAGGTAGAAATCCCTCCTGTGTGTCTCCCCGGCTCGCTGGCTGTCAGCCCACCCTGCGACACTCCACTTCTGACCAGCTAGCATTTGTTCCCTTCCAAACCACCATCTTACTTCATCAATCAATACTGATGCTTCAATCTGAGGAGAGGCGTTATGACAGCAGTCATTAAGGCATCTGACATCACAAACAAGAATTTGAATAAGTAGTAAAAAGGTCAAGCTATATTTTACTTACTTATATAGAGCATGAGACCCACAACAGAATATGAATAAATTCATGAATGACATTCAAAGCTTTACTTTCTCATTTCAGAAGAGATTTGGTTGAAAAAGAGAGAGAGAGGAGAGAGAGAGAGAGGAGAGAGAGAGAGGAGAGAGAGAGAGAGGAAGAGAGAGAGGAGAGAGAGGAGAGAAAGAGAGAGAGGAGAGAGAGAGGAAGAGAGAGAGGAGAGAGAGAGGAGAGAGAGAGGAGAGAGAGAGAGGAAGAGAGAGAGGAGAGAGAGGAGAGAAAGAGAGAGAGGAGAGAGAGAGAGAGAGAGAGGAAGAGAGAGAGAGAGAGGAAGAGAGAGAGAGGAGAGAGAGGAGAGAAAGAGAGAGAGGAAGAGAGAGAGAGTAGAGAGAGAGAGAGAGAGGAAGAGAGAGAGGAAGAGAGAGAGAGAGAGACAGAGAGAGACAGAGAGAGATAGACAGAGAGAGAGCGAGAGAGAGAGAGAGAGAGAGAGCCAGACGCTCCCTGTTCCTCTGACAGATGGCTAGCAGGACATCCAACAGCAACATTTGTGGCCTCCCATCAGGCTTTCCTTACAGCAATTCCTCCTTAATTGACCATCCTGGATGTAGTTTCGCTCTACAGATCAACCAGCATCTAAGGGTCTGTGATGTCTTTTGAAATAACAGACAGAATCAAAGAGAGGCTCTGTCCTGTCCAGGGGGCGGGGTCCTACACCCTTGGTCCAGCCTGGAGAGCCCGTGTTGATTGGACATCTTTGTTAGCATTTATGTAACAAACAACCCCCCCCCCACACACACACACACACACCCCTCTCCTAGATCCCTCTTAGCCAGGAGGCGGTCAGTGTAAATCTAGCGGCTGATGTACCGGCGATCAATACCTGTACATCGGCACGGACACCGTCCGCTCGTAATAGTCCCAGGTGGACTGCAGATCCGTACGGCTCAGGTTGGTGGCGTAGAACCGCCACGCGGCCTGGGGGGGGGGGGGGAGGGGGGGGGGAGGGGAGGGGGGAGAAGACAGTCAGCGGAGAGAGCGCTCTGGGCCCGAGGGTTGCCAGGACGACGGGGGTTAAACCTGAGGAAGTTGCCCCCCCCCCCCCGCCTGTGAGGTGCTCTGGGGGACTGACCTGGATGAGGCCTGCTGCAGGGTTGCGTCTCTTCTCAAAGTGCTTCTGTCTGTGTTGTTCCTGGACCTTCAGGGCAAAACCAGAGCCCAGTATACCCTAGGAAACACACACACACACACACACACACACACACCTAGTCAGGCCTCACAAGTCTCTGAACACAAGAACGTAGAATTGACCTAATGAATTTGAACTGAGCATGAGTTTCCCTCAGAGACCCTGGAGAAGATTCTGAACTCACAGCGGGGAGAGCAAAGAAGGACACTCCTATGAGGGTGAAGGTGGCAGCCAGGAGACGTCCGTTCCAAGTGATCGGAAACTTGTCTCCGTACCCGATGGTTGTCAGGGTGATCTGAGAGCCGACATTTGTTTCGACGTTTTATATTGAGAATATTATTATGTTCACAATCGTTGCGTTGTGCATTTACAGTTCTTCCCTTGGCACTTATTGGTTCTCATGATGTATGATTCACGATCTAAAAAACCCACTGTGTTCGGGGTCTATCACGTTGCTATGCTCAATGACCGATGCTCTTTGTAAAAGCTCTCTCTTGTAAGTCGCTTTGGATAAAAGCGTCAAATGTAAGACAGATAGGCAGAGTGTAGAGGTGGAGGTGGTGTCGCTCACCAGGCCCCACCAAAGGGCGTCAGCATAGGTCTCAAACTGCTCGTTCTCCTCCTTCTCCGCCAGGTAGACCAGGAAGGAGGCCAGGATCAGGCACAGGAAGCCGATGTACCAGGCTGTTATCAGCTCCTGAACAACACCAAGAACGCAAGCTGGTGAAAGAGCCCGCGAAAGAGCTTAACACAGGCCAAATGAGACCACACAGCCAATTAACCACCGCTCTGCAACCGACATTTCACAAAGCTATAAATGAGTTTCAACCTGCGGTTCACCAACGCTGAAGCATGCGACTGCGTACGCTAGAAGCAGGCGGTAACCCGAGCCCCTTCAAGCAGGCT
>CM059317.1:961170-981170 GCA_030340685.1 Protosalanx chinensis | reverse complement strand
TCCATCAGGAGGATTTAGATTATGTTTTCTCTGTCCTTCATATTGTATGAGCGTTGCTCACTAACCCTTCGAGTGCTGCCTCTGGCTCTATACACTGCACCAGTCCAACCTATCTCCATGTCTACGGTCTCAATAAACAGACCGTCAATATGTATCAATATATCGTGATTAAACTTTGGTTCCTGAGGGCATGGGGGGGGGGGGGCAGTTGTTTGGTCAAATGGGCCAGATGTGTTTACTGGTACTAGCTTATGAAAATGTACTGTTTATGCGCGGATGTATTTTGACTTTTGCATATTAAGGCCAAATTTAATACATAATATAATTTTATATCCTATAAATTGACAGATAAGATCGTTAGTGAGAGCGTACAGAAACACAAGATTAAAATCACTTCAGGCAAAACACGTGATTTTAATCCAGCGTTTATTGATACCCATAAACATGGTAATAGGTTTGACTTTGGCTGTATCTCCCAGCCTAGCATTAACCAGCATCATACATAGAATATGAGGCAGGCAGGGCGCACATACAGAGTGATAACCCTGCTCTGAGGGACGCGCACACACACCACGCACACACACACCACACACACACACCACACACACACACCATGCACACACACCATGCACACCATGCACACACGCACCATGCACACACACCACGCACACACACCATGCACACACACCATGCACACACACCACGCACACACACACCACACACACACACCACGCACACACACACCATGCACACACACCATGCACACACACACCACGCACACACACCATGCACACACACCACGCACACACACACCATGCACACACACACACCATGCACACACACCATGCACACACACCACGCACACACACCATGCACACACACCATGGGAGAGACGAGAGGCTGGTTGGTGGCTGCAGCTCTACTAAACACCAACAAGAGATTGAGAGCATGAGGACCAGTGCAGCTTCATATCACCCCCATATCAGACATGAGGTCTTGAAGCAGGTTATCACAGGTGTAGTAAACACACGCTGCCTGAACGAGGCTTCGCTCTGTCCTAAAATGCTGATTCAAGACAAAGGAGGAAGGTTTCGGGTTTCTGCCGGTCTGGACGGTGCGAGTGACTGAGAGAAAGGTCCGGAACGCTCTGAATGCGAGTATGACCGTCAATTCATCCTCTGAGCTCATTAGCGAGTGACGCACGCAACTCCAACTAGAGGCTGGTGAATGCCTGCTAGACGTTATAACGAAGCCGGCATTTGATTGACCACATGATGTAAAGATGAACCCAGACTCTGTTAGCTATCTTGGGGAGTTTTGACATGACATGAAACGATCCCAGTACAAGGGTAGCTCAGTACAGCCCAGTATTTCCAGTAGCAATAACCATTAAACTGTGTATTCCTCGATGCTAGATGTGTCACAACTACAGCTTATAGATCGTGAACACAAAACCTGGGTCAATATGTCAACTTTAGGACAAAGAACACTAAACTGTGCGGAAGTGGCAGATCTGGTGTCCAGGGCCCTGTAATCCCTTGTGTTGGGAACTGGGTTTCTGTCCTGATAAGAAGTGGTTCACCAGCCCGGTCGCTCCACCCCAGCCCGGTCGCTCCACCCCAGCCCGGTCGCTCCACCCCAGCCCGGTCGCTCCACCCCAGCCCGGTCGCTCCACCCCAGCCCGGTCGCTCCACCCCAGCCAACCTCACTCCCGCCTGGGCGCTCAGACGGATGCTGTCAGACAGCCTGGAAGACTTACAGCCCACTCAGCAGCAACAACAACAGCAGAGACACTTGGAGAGCCGGGGAGGTGAAATGAATAAAGAGGAACATGGTGAGAAAAAGAGAGAGCCAAGAGGGAGAGAGCGAGGGGGAGAGAGAGAAGAGAGAGAGAGATAGAGGAGAGAGATGGAGGACACAGAGAGAGCGAGAGAGAAAAAATGAGAGAGACAGTGAGAGAAGAGAAAGAAAGAGAGTAGAGAGAGGAAAGAGAGGGGAGAAAGAGAGAGGAGGAAGAGAGCGAGAGAGGAGAGAGATAGATAGAGAGAGAGGAGGAAGAGAGCGAGAGAGGAGAGAGATAGATAGCCCATCTTGACCGGTGGGGACCTCATTCTGAATATTGCTATAACTGTTAGCTGTTCCTTGCACTCTCTAACATCTCCTCTACTCCGTCTCACTGTCCTCCCCTCCATACCTCCCTTTGGTATGGGGGGACTGAGCTCTCAGCACTTGCGTGGTCATCGGCCAATGTTGGACCTGGTGCCAGTGGACATCGATACGAGATGGTCTTCCAACCCCGGATCTGGTCGCCAGTCGGACGTCAGTCTCCCTGATGGACAAGGAGAGAGTTCCCGGTCCTTTTCCTCATCCCCCTGCGTGTGATGCTGCGCCAATCATAGGCCCAAGCCCAGTGACTGCCTAAATTGACGTTGTGCAACCTAAGACCCACGTTGAGCATTGAGTATTGATGTTTCAGCAACTTGTTAACTCTCTCTAGAGTTATGACTGTTTTAGCCTGTGTTCTGCTCTTCACTTTCTCCAACCGTCCCTGGAGGAGGGGATCCCTCACTGAATTGCTCCTTCCAAGGTTTCTTCCATTTTTTCTTCCTAGTGAGTTTTTCTGGGAGTTTTTCCTTGTCTTCCTTGAGGGTTTAGGTTGGTTGAGGGGCAGTTCTATGGGCATATGTGAAGCCCTCTGTGACATTGCTTGTAAAAAGGGCTATACAAATAAATGTTGATTTGATTTTGATTTGATTTGATAGATAGAGAGAGGACAGAGAGAGAGGACAGAGAGAGAGCTAGAGAGAGCGGACAGAGAGAGAGCGATCGCTCTCTGCAATCCCCTGCAGTGCTCCAGTTAACGCAGACTGAGACCAGCACACAATATTTCAACAGAAGCAGATATAACACATCAACACACTCTCCCTGGGTAACCATCACATGCTTGATGTGTGTGTGTGTTAATGCAGAGGACACAGCTCTCCAGGGGGGATGAGGAGCGCTGCACCAGAAGGCGTTCAGGAACAAGGTGCCGGAGGCTCCTGTTCTAGCGAGGCGGCCGCTTCCTAACTGCTCTGATCAAGCATTTTACAATTTAAATTTATCCAAAGCGACTTACAGTAACTACAGGGACATTTTCCCTGAGGCAAGCAGGGTGAAGTGCCTTGCCCAAGGACACAACATCATACAGCCACAGCCGGGGATCGATCTCACAACCTTCCGATCATGAGGCCAACGCCTTAACCGTTGAGCCATCTGACATCCAAGCACTGCTAATGAGGCCCCGAGCCCAGTCTGAAGCACGGCCATGTTAAGCTGGAGGCCGCTTCCAAACAGACAGGTGACTCTCAGCACTTTAACTCCAGCAGGTGGCCGATCGATGGGCTGACTTCAGAAGAGAGGGGAGGTGGGAGAGGTGTCAGGGGCGGACGTGCTAGGTGCAGCCAGAGATGCAGAGTGGAAATGGACAAACCTCCTGGTGAAGCTTGGGAGAGAAAAGTCAATAAAGGATGTGGGACATGATTGACAGCGACTGACACCTTTTCTCTTATACTGTTTGGACTCAGCATCTACTGGTTGGGGGGATTAAGATGCTCCTAATGATACGACATCTGTCTGGTACATGACAGTCATCCCCAGGTCAATCACACTATTCAGATCAACAACCACATCAAGTGTTCTACAGGTGATTTTTACCTTAATACTGGGCAGAATTACATTTCTGCTCCGGGGAAAGGAGCGACGAGTAGTCTTGAGTCATCTTAAGAGACCCAATGCGTGTGTGTGTGTGTTGTGTGTGTATGTGAGTGTGTGTGTGTGTGTGTGTGTGGAGGTGATTATGTTGTGTGCTCTCTCCTTGACATTTCCACCCCTGATTATGGGAGCATACATCCGTTACTGCACAAGGCGTCCGTCAGTACAGCGTCCACAGACAGCCCTGACAAACGGCTGGCCCTCACCTTCCTGCCTCCATTATGCTAATATCAACAGCAGCAGAGTGCCGACTCATCTGGCAGTCTTCAGCTCCTCACGCTGTACAGACACGGCGCTCCCTGCCTCTGAAACAAACACTCCCCAGTCCCCGAAGTGTTTACAAAGAATGGGCCTTTTCTTCTCCTCGGAAAAAAACAAACCAGTCCGTGGGTTGACGTTAGCCCTGAACGTAGCGTATGGGGGTGGAATGAGTAACTCTGAAACAACACAGATGAATTAACAAGCTGAAAGTACTGTTTGTGAGTAGTGTTGAGTGAAAGACCCTGGAGAGTCAGCCCACCTTGTCCCAACACCTGCCTCAGTGTCATCTCCCACTACCCCCCCATCCACAGTCCAGAGACAAGCCTCAGATCCATGAGCTCAACACAGGCTGAAGAAACATCCCAGGACTCCTTCTCTAACGAGGGTTCAGTATTTGGTTCAGGTCGTGGTTACTGTGTCTTTACCAGCCTGGCTGGTCTGAGGGGGGGCTCAGTGTGTCTGATTGGCTGAGCCAGTAGTCAGGATGTGTGGACGCTCGTCCACGGCTGTCCAGTGCTGAGGGGACGTGGTAGGGGAGGTCAGGTGGTACACAGGACAGACGGTCTGGTACGTAAGACAGACGCATGTGGACACGAGTCTGAGTCATACAAGAGTCAAATAAAAGACTCATACACATAAGCATTAGTACTTTCTGACCGGTACACACACACACACATAAAACCACACATGCACACCCTCCTCAGCATTAGTCAGCAAAGAGCAGTCATTCCCTAATGATAGCTGGCCGTGCGCTCACACTAGTTTGACACCCTTCTCCTGCTTTTTCCAAACACTTCTGATCCGGCTGAGGATCCGCACATGAGCAGTCCAATCTGATGGAAACTGCAGAGCCAAACACATCTGCTATAGAAAACAGCTCAAGGCCCCCCCATCCCCCCCAGTCCCCCCCAGCCCCCTCATCACTTTATACAGCTGCTTGACCTATTCACAAGCTCAAAGCAACCCAAGATTTTACCGTCATGCATAACGCATAAGATAGTGAAAGGTTTATAATTAAGCAGGCTATCTCCATAAAATATGCCCCAGAATCCTTTCCAGAAGTATTCTGAGGACGCGACACAGCTACGAGAGATCTCAAATATTCAAAGGCTGTTTTCGTACGTCGCGTTCAGATAAAAACATGGAATATGTTTTCCGACTTTTCATCCTTGGTCCAATCACAGGCCACACATACTGTAAAAGAGCCAATCAGACAGGGATAAGATGAGATCCATTTGCACAGTAAGGCTTTTGCATATCCCATTCATCTCATCACAAACCAGCACAAAACACACATTTGGAATGGAGAGTGTGGAATTGGACTTGCCAATAACCCAGCAGTCTCAGTTCATCAGTGGAATGGGGAGGAGATGAGAGGGTCAGGTCTATCGCCAGCTCTCCCTGGCTCCTGCCTGCTCATTGTGCTGGGTTGGGTTCGGTAAGTGATGCGTTGGCGCTAATGCGCGGCCCTCCAGCTCTACGATGGATGGCCACAGGCAGGCGGAGTGACACAGACTCCGAGGCGGAGAACATGAGGATGTGATCAGAGGCAGATTGGACGTCATAAAACCACACCAAATGACCCAGACTTAGTCACAGTGTGGCAGAGTAGGAGGAGAGGCTGAATGGGATGTGGATATACAACAAAACATTTTTTGGGATTATGTAGAGATAGAGGGTATAGGTCAGTACTAGAGACTGTGACTGCAGGACTGGAGGTTGGAGATTCAAACCCAGTTTGTTACTTAAGTATAAAAGAGTCATCAATCAGCCCATTGTTGATGACAGTATATGTTAACGGTTAACCTCAGCATGCAAGCAATTAGCACACATAGGAGTTGCTATAGGTATGATTGAGGGTGAATGATGCACACTCACAATCAACCTACAAAACAATAGACAACATGGCACCATGGTCAAGTATGTTAGACAGGCATGAAATGAAATCTGCCACTCGGCCTCTCTCTCTCACTCTCTCTACTCCTCTCTCTCTCTCTCTTTCTTAACCTCTCTCTCTCTCCTCTGTTCAAGTCAGCAATCAGAGCGTAGAGATTCAGCTGGTTATCAGGCAGGATGTATCCTGCGGCCAGTGGAAATCTGTGTTTTTCAGACTCATTAGCCAATTGGCCCGGAGCCTTTGTCCGTACAGATGATAGTGTCAACATGGCTCCATACAGCTGGTGCAGATGCTGCCTCCAGGCGTAAGACCAACCTCAGCGGCAGGAAACCAGCAGAAAGACACCAAACATGTCTGTTAAGAAATCTGTCTACTTTCATCATCTCACATTAGCATTTACGAAGCAGATGCAACCTTTTGGTAAAAATATTGATGACTTCGCAACATTGCTTTTGCCAAATTAGGTATAACTTCTCTACTAGGTACTTCACGTTGGATACAAGCATCTTCTAAGTGCACACATTACTTTCTTGTTAGTTATAGAAACTCAGTAGACGTAGAACCAAACTCATTAGCAGAATAACCCAGGGCCTTAAAGTACACAGTAACGACACCAAGGGAAAGAAACTACGAAAAGACAGAAATACAACAACAGTTTTTTAACAACAATTTGAAAATCTATGTAGATCGTCATGCTATCATGATACAATATCCAGATTCTCTGAAATTAGCCTACTTTATGCTATTTCACTGTATATTAAAACCACTAATGGGATTAACGATCTAAAAATAACGAAGATTCTAAAGAGTCATATAACTAAATCCTGATGTATTTCTACCTGCAGTATTGCATTACAACTGCATTCAAAAGTCAACAAGCATCATCATATTCATCTATTTTACTCCAATGGTTTAATCTTTTCGTCAAGATCTTGACGGAGGCAAAAAGACCAACATCCACATGGATTTGATCAAACTGTTGGCCTGATCATGTGTATGTGGAGCCATATCTCTATATCTCTGACATGTCTATGTAGAGCCATATCTCTATATCTCTGACATGTCTATGTAGAGCCATATCTCTATATCTCTAACATGTCTATGTAGAGCCATATCTCTAACATGTCTATGTAGAGCCATATCTCTATATCTCTGACATGTCTATGTAGAGCCATATCTCTATATCTCTAACATGTCTATGTAGAGCCATATCTCTAACATGTCTATGTAGAGCCATATCTCTATATCTCTGACATGTCTATGTAGAGCCATATCTCTAACATGTCTATGTAGAGCCATATCTCTATATCTCTGACATGTCTATGTAGAGCCATATCTCTATATCTCTGACATGTCTATGTAGAGCCATATCTCTATATCTCTAACATGTCTATGTAGAGCCATATCTCTAACATGTCTATGTAGAGCCATATCTCTATATCTCTAACATGTCTATGTAGAGCCATATCTCTAACATGTCTATGTAGAGCCATATCTCTATATCTCTAACATGTCTATGTAGAGCCATATCTCTAACATGTCTATGTAGAGCCATATCTCTAACATGTCTATGTAGAGCCATATCTCTATATCTCTAACATGTCTATGTAGAGCCATATCTCTAACATGTCTATGTAGAGCCATATCTCTAACATGTCTATGTAGAGCCATATCTCTATATCTCTGACATGTCTATGTAGAGCCATATATCTATATCTCTAACATGTCTATGTAGAGCCATATCTCTAACATGTCTATGTAGAGCCATATCTCTATATCTCTGACATGTCTATGTAGAGCCATATATCTATATCTCTAACATGTCTATGTAGAGCCATATCTCTATATCTCTAACATGTCTATATAGAGCCATATCTCTAACATGTCTATGTAGAGCCATATCTCTATATCTCTAACATGTCTATGTAGAGTCATATCTCTAACATAGCTCTAGGGTTAGACTACCAGTGCTGATAACCAGCACACTCTCATGGTTGACATCCATACTGCCCGATCTGTGCAGGAAGAAATAAAAGTATTGGACCTGATTGGAATATTTCTCAGCCCACAGCGGTATTTATAGACTAAACAGGATGTGAGCGATGGGATGGAGGGAAAGGCAGAGGGTTATACATTATAGATTAGAAGAACATAAATAAAACGTGGCGCTGCGTTGCAAGGATATTCTTCTTATGAGAAATCGCTTCTATCTACTAGCTAGGCACACTGAAATGATCTTAATGGTTAATGTCATTTATTCACCCCTATTATCTGTTGTACGTGTCTGGTTAATCAGGACCAGAGTGGTTTCTCTTCAGCACGATGCTGCTGGATCCAGGCTCATAAAAGCTGCCTTACTGATGGAGGAGCTGTCCAGCTGCTTCTGTGCTGAAAGGAATGAAGGACTGGAAGCTTTGCAACACTGAGCTCATTAACCCTACAGGAATCACATTACTAAGACTGAGATTAATAGGTATGGACTACATGGGCTAACTGGAGAGATTGCTACTGGTGAAATAATAAAAATACATCTGCACATTTCTCTCATTTACGGAACCAGTTGAAGAAGAAAAAATCATAAACTTAAAACATTGGAACTTCCAAACATCTATCTGTATTTGGCCAGTTCATAAGTAGTAACCTTCGTGTCAGACTAAAGAAGCAGCTCTTCAACTTTAGCAGTTAGACAGATTTACTGAAACCTGAACATGATTTTGCCCCTCAGTGTTGTGAACAGGCCTGTGGAGCTTGTATCTGATGTTATATAGCTACGACTTGCAATTATACTGTGAGCAAATGTGTCTAATTATTTAGAAAGTGTCGAATTGGTTTCCCCAGGAGTATTTCAACAAAAACCACAAACGTTCGATACATCCACTTAAGGGACTAACTAAGGGACTGATATTAGTGTCATTCTACGACTGAGTTATGCTCTATGTCAAATATGAGACACCTTAACCCCACTGTTAACACCGACAGTGCTACGGAATAAGATATATATATATATATATATATATATATATATAATATAAATATATATATACTAAAAAAGAACAAGGATTGAGACGCCATGAGACAATTGTTTGTTAAGGTTGGAAGCGAACCTCATCCAGAGGGGCTATTAGAAGTTCTGCATCTCAGATATACTCACACGTATGCGTGGTAGATAAAAGCCCATCCTCTCGGTCTCTCCAGAACATTGTACAGGAAATTCTGCAGTCTTCTGTAGAAGGCATTTCTCTTTGGAGGCTTCTTCCCAGACACGCTGCTCCTCTGTTTACTAAGGATGCTGCCCCTCTTTGTCTCCTCAGCACCTGCTATGAGCAGAGCTCCGTCCCTGCTGGAGTCTGTCCCTCCAGCCTCCAGCCCCGTCCCTCCTGCCTCCAGCCCCACAAAGCCCACCTTCAGCCTCTTCTCCGCAGCTGGGCCGGGGTAAACCCCGCCGTTGCGGGATTTCTGGACCATTCTGAGAAGATGCGCTCATTGGGAGCGCGAGGGAGATGTTTTCCACCCTGAACCAGGTACAAGCATCGCCAAGCTGCGCGTGCTGAGCAGAGCCGAGGAGAGAGCGAGCCACTGTGCGCGTGCTGAGCAGATCCGGGGAGAGAGCGAGCCACTGTGCGCGTGCTGAGCAGATCCGGGGAGAGAGCGAGCCACTGTGCGCGTGCTGAGCAGAGCGGAGGAGAGAGCGAGCCACTGTGCGCGTGCTGAGCAGACCCGGGGAGAGAGCGAGCCACTGTGCGCGTGCTGAGCAGATCCGGGGAGAGAGCGAGCCACTGTGCGCGTGCTGAGCAGATCGGAGGAGAGAGCGAGCCACTGTGCGCGTGCTGAGCAGATCGGAGGAGAGAGCGAGCCACTGTGCGCGTGCTGAGCAGATCGGAGGAGAGAGCGAGCCGCTGTGCGCGTGGCTGAGGCTGTACCCTTCTTCCTGCAGACCAAATGTGGAAACACAGCCAGGAATCTGACCCCCGCACCTCATGTTCTTCTGGCCACCTCACATTAGAAGTCAAACTGTAGCACTTAAAAACAGGTAAAACAAGGAGGAATCCAGATGGTGTGGTTACAATATTTCGCGGTAAAAAGATTCGAAAGAAGTCCACCTTTGTCATATTTTGTGTCTTCAACTCAGTGTATTTCATGGGGGTGCCTTATTCTCCGGACAGTCAAATAAACAAATACAATCAATAACAAATGTATTTCTATACCCCTATACCCCAATGTCACAATATTTGTTCCAGAGAAAAGGCGCTCTATATGAGCACGTTTGTGTGGCCACCTTGCAGGCCCAGTTTTCCAGCAGTATTCTTGGGCTGCAGTTGGCCTTGGCTGAGCCCAACCTTGGCTAAGAACCTTCTAGAAGTTCTAGGAAGGCGTGTCCCTGTTACTCCTATTGATCCCTAATGATCTCATCATTAAGGTATTTAATTATGGATCAGTAAGTGATCATCCATTGGTTATGATGAAACGTTCCTCCAGTCCAGTACAGAAAGCTGATTGGACGGCGTGGCTTCAAGGTGCTGCCTTGTTTTCCTCTTCCTCTGAAGTGGTGCGTAACCATGACGACCACCCAGCGAACAATGAGCCTGCTCTGCTCCTGTTTGATGTCCGACTCTGACATGAAGCCACTAGCAACCATGCTGACACTGGGAGAGACGCACACACTGCACACACTGCAGAAGAACACACACTGCACACACACACTGCACACACACACTGCACACACTGCAGGCACACACACACTGCACACACTGCAGAAGAACACACACACACACTGCACACACTGCAGAAGAACACACACACACACTGCACACACTGCAGAAGAACACACACTGCACACACTGCAGAAGAACACACACTGCACACACACACTGCACACACACACTGCACACACTGCAGGCACACACACACTGCACACACTGCAGAAGAACACACACACACACTGCACACACTGCAGAAGAACACACACTGCACACACTGCAGAAGAACACACACACACTGCACACACACACACACACACACACTGCAGAAGAACACACACAACAAGCACACACACACACACACACTGCAGAAGAACACACACAACAAGCACACACACACACACACACTGCACACACTGCAGGCACACACACAACAAGCACACACACACACACACACTGCAGGCACACACACAACAAGCACACACAAACACAACAGGCACACACACACAACATGCACACCCACACAACATGCACACACACACACACACACACACACAAACACACAACAGGCACACACACACAACATGCACACACACATAACAGGCACACACACACAACAGACACACACACACACATATTTGTGTTGTAATATTGTTTATTGTTTTCCACTGTAAAGCGGGGGGGGGGGGGGGGGGGATGTGTGCTGAGACCTTCATCCTAAATGCTTCATCTATCTAGTTCAATTCATCTGATGGCTGAGCATGATGGTTACCATGGAAACTACTGTGTTGCCTGGCGCAGACGTGTGTGTAGCTCCAGGTAGTGAGTGAAGTCTCCACTGTTAAGATCTGTGCCTTTTTAAACCTCCCCAAAACACTGTCCCTTATTTATTACCAGGATATAGGACCACAGGACAGACTCCTCCATGGTTCCCCATCATCAGCACAGCTCTGCCCCCAGAGACCCACACTGCCTGGGGGGCAGAGCTGAGCCAGACGGGGGGGGGGGTCTGGATCATCTGTAGAGGTCCACAGATCTGAGCGGTGGCAAGCCTGGGGAGGCAAGCTGACCACAACCCAACACCATGCTGCCTCACTGGACCATGCAGCTATACTGCACCTGCTACTGAACACCCACCACAACCCAACACCATGCTGCCTCACTGGACCATGCAGCTATACTGCACCTGCTACTGAACACCCACCACAACCCAACACCATGCTGCCTCACTGGACCATGCAGCTATACTGCACCTGCTACTGAACACCCACCACAACCCAACACCATGCTGCCTCACTGGACCATGCAGCTATACTGCACCTGCTACTGAACACCCACCACAATCCAACACCATGCTGCCTCACTGGACCATGCAGCTATACTGCACCTGCTACTGAACACCCACCACAACCCAACACCATGCTGCCTCACTGGACCATGCAGCTATACTGCACCTGCTACTGAACACCCACCACAACCCAACACCATGCTGCCTCACTGGACCATGCAGCTATACTGCACCTGCTACTGAACACCCACCACAACCCAACACCATGCTGCCTCACTGGACCATGCAGCTATACTGCACCTGCTACTGAACACCCACCACAACCCAACACCATGCTGCCTCACTGGACCATGCAGCTATACTGCACCTGCTACTGAACACCCACCACAACCCAACACCATGCTGCCTCACTGGACCATGCAGCTATACTGCACCTGCTACTGAACACCCACCACAACCCAACACCATGCTGCCTCACAGGGCCATGCAGCTATACTGCACCTGCTACTGAACACCCACCACAACCCAACACCATGCTGCCTCACTGGACCATGCAGCTATACTGCACCTGCTACTGAACACCCACCACAACCCAACACCATGCTGCCTCACTGGACCATGCAGCTATACTGCACCTGCTACTGAACACCCACCACAACCCAACACCATGCTGCCTCACAGGACCATGCAGCTATACTGCACCTGCTACTGAACACCCACCACAACCCAACACCATGCTGCCTCACAGGACCATGCAGCTATACTGCACCATCTACTGAACACCCACCACAACCCAACACCATGCTGCCTCACTGGACCATGCAGCTACACTGCACCTGCTACTGAACACCCACCACAACCCAACACCATGCTGCCTCACAGGACCATGCAGCTACACTGCACCTGCTACTGAACACCCCCCCCCCCCCGAGGCAAGTAAGGTGAAGTGCTTTGCACAAGGACACAACGTCATGTTGTGATTAGTAGCCCGTCAACGTCATGATTATTAGGCCAACTCTCTAACCAACCACGCCACATGACTCCATGTGCAATCATCACAGAAGAAAGTCAAGATTGATTTACTGATGATGAGCCTCCACCAGAAGTTAAAACTAAAATAAAGGAGAGGTTTAGGCAAAAAAGGTGACCTAGTTTTGTTTTCCCAGATACCAGATCTTGGTTTTATTGACAGGGCATCACTCAAGGGCCAAAAAAAAACCTCCGATTTTGCTGTACCCCTAAAAAATGCAAAGAGGCCAATTTCTGACTCCACTGAAGTCTTTCAGTTCTGCCAGAAAAGTTATTTTGCTGATGGTGAGAAGTGAAGTGGTGATGTGGGGAGAGAAAAGTGCTGCGGAGGGTTTCTGAGAGGGCTGAGGACTGGGGAACTGACCCAGAGCTCTGGAGGTCCTGCCAGGTACTGACCCTCATACTGAGACTGGAGAGGTGGCAAGAAAAGACTGAGAGAGGGAGGGGAACCAGAGGGCAACGGGGGGGGCAGAGAGAAGGAAGGGAATTAGAGAGACCTTTCGTCTGGGTTCACCAGGTATTTCCACTGGGAGCTTCATCCAGCCACAGAGGTCGACCAGGTCAAAGAGGGGGAGGGCAGGGAGGTGGTGGTGGTGGTGGGGGGGGGGATGGGATGCACATTCAGCAGGAGGACAGGGAACGGAGGGGCGAGGCAGGTGGGAGGGGTGTACCGTAGGATAAACAGCTCCCCGGGGGGTGGAGGCATGACTCAGCTGGATGAGTCCCTGGAGCCTGACAGTCAAACACTGTGATGTGACCATCGATCCTGCCTAACTACCAGCATCACACCTCATCCATCTTCATTCATTTAAACTGGCTTGACTTGCTCCTTGGCTGTCTGACGACCAGAACCACACAGAATCCACCGCTTGTTTTTTTTTGCACTATGTGTTTATGTGTTTACTACTTAGAGGGGAAAGGTCTGTGCCTAAGGAATGAAATGTAAACATTTTGTCACGTCAGCTGCAACTTATGGTTCATAAGGATGGCTTAATGATTAATCAGACTAGTCTGATCTAGTTCTAGTCTGTTCTAGTCTGGACGATCCTCGGCCCCGCTGTGTGTAGACTGGTAGTGCCTCACAGCTGCAGCCCTCACAGGGATAAGATCACTTCAGCTGCTCTCTGGACACACTGCAGAAGAACAGGTCTGGGATCTGTTCAGCAACTCCTTTAAAGGGAGATCATTCTACTTTGATTTGAGGTAAATCAGAATATTAACCACCATCTAACCAGGTTTGCAGGGTTTAGGCTTATTCCTGCTTCAGCAAAAGCAGTTTAAGCTCTCTGCTCCCCCCTGCCTGCTAACAATGGATCTACCAGCAGCCCATCACTGTTCCGATCATCTGATCAGAAATACTTTATTGATCCGCGACGTGAAAAGCTTCTGTTTCAGTGGCTCACTGTCACATCAGCGCACGCAGGAATACAAGCACTAATCACAAAAAGACACTCCTCATACTGATCACACTCCTAACAGACCAAACAGCAGATTTGAGATTAAGAAGTTAATTAAAATCTTTATTCCTTACATGTGTTACATTCAATATCTCTCAGACACACATATAGTTGGCATTAATCGAAACAAGCGCTGCGTGCCTCTAATAGTGATGAGCTAACACACAGGTGGAATTAAACTCACACCCTCGTTATTTACACTAACAACAACTTTGTTCGAGTTCATGCCTTCAGTATGTACACATTGTCTTTCGAGAAAAGAAAACAATTCAGTGTGCTACCATCACAAGTGCATGGTATCAGCACAAATCACAACGTATCCAATATCTATTATTCAGACTACTTTGATACAAGGAGGCAGTTGCCACAACATGAAATAGTTCAGATGTCCAAGATTACCTCAGAAAACTTGCTACTTGGCAGCAGAGTTCATGCTGGCCACGACTGAAATGTAACTGTGTTTAGAAAAGCGAGTTATATCTTAGTCGACCTCATAAAAACATGAGATTCAGCTCTTGCCCAAAAGTGGTTCCTACATGATGGTAACTGCCTCCGTCTCCTCCTCCAGGTACGATAATGGGTTTTCAGTCAGTCAGTCTTGTGGATTCATCCATTAACAGTCGCTAAAGACAATACTGTATCAAAACTAAAGTAACAATCAAAAAGTGAAAGAAAAAAAACTCTAATTAAGAAAGAATCAGTGATGCATCTTATTTCAAGAAAACCAAATCGACCGCTCAGGTGAACATACACAAGGGTAAATATCATGCAAAAAGGTATTTCAGCATTACTTCTCATATAAAATACATGAATATATAAAATCATCAGTGTATTAAGATAGGGCAACATTTACAGGTGTATTAAAGCACATGTATGAGTGGAGCGTCAACATCAGTAACAGATCTGCGTTCAGCCCCTGGAAGTGATGTCAGAGGTGAAGAGGTCTGGAGGAAACCCCCTTATTGGGGGGGGGGGGGGGGGGGGGGGGGGGGGGGGGGGGGCAGACGGCTCTCAGCGGTTAGAACTCATCCGAGTTGGGTTTGTGCCTGAACATGGTGACGTCGCTCGCTTTATAAACGTCCGTTCTCAGGGCTAAACTCGACCGGCTTTTTTCCAAGTCTTTTTTGGGGGGTTCCCCCCCCCTCGTAGCTTATTTCACACGGAGAGAACCTCATGACGCAGGGGGACATGCAAGGCTGGGGCAGTGGAACCCAGGACTGTTACACCCCCCCCCCCCCCCCCCCCCGCTTTTACAGTGCAAGAAACAGACAGCAGACTGAAGAGGAGGAGAGAGTCTTTAACTGAGGTCAGGTGTTTGGAGTGCGAGCGAGTGATGTGGACGCGTGCTGAAAGACAAACCGAAGTATAAAGTACTGCAAGACTACCTGAGGTTTCGATGAAAAGCACCTCGACACGCCCTTCACAAACTGGCAGGGGAGTCTGTTGGTTAGAAGGAAACCTTTGATGGGGGGGGGAGTTCACAACCCAACCCCTCCCCCAAAATAAACCCAAAACATGGTTAGAAATGATACGACACTAATGCTAACAGTAAGAACTATGTCTGTAGTGTGTTTTTCCCAGCTTGGCAAGTTCCGCTTGGATCCCTGTTTCCAGAACAAAAACAAGACAATGAGATCCTCCACATCCCTCCACATCCCCAAGTCACTAGGACCACACATGCTACACTGTGCCTAATGTGACTGGGGAGCGAGAGGCCATGAGAGGGATGGGATGGGGAGGGGACGAGGGGGGGGAGGCAGGACCGAGGAGAAGGGGGTGGCAGGACCCAGGGGGCAGCGGAGGGCAGGAGCGAGGGGGGGGCTGAGGAGGCAGGAGCAGGGGGGGGCCGAGGGGGATGGAGGGGCCGCTCGGAAGCGGACTCGGGGGGCTACAGTGGAGCGGCTGGGGGGGGGGGGGGGGGGGGGCATGTGACAGCCATGGAAGGTGCTGCAGACACTGAGGACCAGCAGTAAGAGAGAGAGACCCTGCAGGGGAGGGAACAGTGCTGCCCATCTCCCCTCACTGACTCCACCCACTGGAGAGAGCGGCCATGACAGTGAGGCCGGGGGGTGTCCTGGTCTTCCAAGCACAAAAGTGTCACTTCTATCTCCATGGCAACACCGAGGTCGACCCGTGCAGATATACATAACACCAACAAACCCAAAAATAAGGGGGGGGGGGGGGGTTGAGTATAAATATATAGTCTTTGCAGTCCTTGCGTCAGTCTTGTACGGCACTGGAGGGTGGGGGGGGTCACGGGTTCAGGCTAACCCCCCCACCTCCTGGAACAGAGAGGTGTAGAACTCCGGCTCAGCTGCTTGTTCCGGTAACGGTTGACGACCTCGGCGATCTTCTGTTTCCGGCGGACGTGCGGCGGGTTGTAGGAGTCGCTCTCCAGCCTCTTCCTCCGGCAGGCGTTGATGACGGTCTGACGGACCAGGAACCCTGGGGGAGGGGGGGGGGGGAGGGAGGGGGGAGGAGAGGAGGGGGGGAGAGGAGAGGAGGGGGGGAGAGGAGAGGGAGGAGGGGGAGAGAGGAGAGGAGGGGGAAGAGAGGAGAGGAGGGAGTGATAAGAAGATAACTTGACTCCCCCAGATCCCTGCTCTCCCTCCCCCCTCCTGCAGCCCCAGAGCCAGGCAGCCAGGCAGGCTCTTACCCAGGACCTCCTGCTGACCACCATGCCGTCCACCAGGGGGAGCACCATGCTGAACTTGCCCATGGCTCCGTGGAGACGGATGCGGAACAGGCCCGTCCTGAGGGGGTGTATGAAGATCACCTGGACATCCTTCCTCAGAGGAGGGACGCTGCCCTGCTGGACATGCTGCTGCTCACACTGCTGTCTACCCCTGTGCTGGTCTCTACCAGCAGCTCTGCCAGGGGAAGGTCTCTGCAACACACACACACACACACACACACACACATTAACCATGTGTTGGTTAATGTGGTTAACCATCAACCAACACACACACACACACATTAACCAACACACACATCAACCAACACACACATTAACCAACACACACATTAACCAACACACACATTAACCAACACACACATCAACCAACACACACACACACACACACATTAACCAACACACACATCAACCAACACACACACACATATATATTAACCAACACCACACACACACACATTTTACCAACACACACATCAACCAACACACACACACACACACACATATTAACCAACACAAACACACATATATTAACCAACACACACATCAACCAACACACCACATCAACCAGCATGGGGTCATCTCCTCATGCTGCTGGGAGGAGGAGGACCCACAGTGTCGGGGTGAGGCAGCGTACCGATGTCGTCGAAGCGTTCCACCCAGACCACCAGCACCTTGGTCTCAGGGCCCATGGGGGGGATGCTCCTGCCTGGGGGCATCTTCTTACACTTGGCTGTGGGACTCTGGAACAACAACACACATCCATCAGCCTGGATACAGGAGGAAGCAGGGGGCCTCCCCTCTCCCTCTCCCCTCCCTGCCTCCCTGCCTCCCTCCCTCTGGACGTACCCTCTGGGCGGGGGCCACATTCTCCGAGTGGCTGGGGAAGAGCTCCAGGGTTAGGTTGGACTGCTTCAGCACGCTGGGGAGGAGATCCATCTGGGAGTCAGAGTCAGCTGATGGAAAACTGTTCTCAGATGACACAGCTGAAGGAGGGGAGAGAGAGGAGGTGAGAGAGGAGAGAGGAGCAGGTGGAGGAGAGGAGAGAGGAGCAGGTGGAGGAGAGAGGAGAGAGGAGCAGGTGGAGGAGAGGAGAGAGGAGCAGGTGGAGGAGAGGAGAGAGGAGCAGGTGGAGGAGAGGAGAGAGGAGCCAAGGTGGAGGAGAGGAGAGAGGAGCAGGTGGAGGAGAGGAGAGAGGAGCAGGTGGAGGAGAGGAGAGAGGAGCAGGTGGAGGAGAGGAGAGAGGAGCAGGTGGAGGAGAGGAGAGAGGAGCAGGTGGAGGAGAGGAGAGAGGAGCAGGTGGAGGAGAGGAGAGAGGAGCAGGTGGAGGAGAGGAGAGAGGAGCAGGTGGAGGAGAGGAGAGAGGAGGCAGGTGGAGGAGAGGAGAGAGGAGCAGGTGGAGGAGAGGAGAGAGGAGCAGGTGGAGGAGAGGTGAGAGGAGCAGGTGGAGGAGAGGAGAGAGGAGCAAGGTGGAGGAGAGGAGAGAGGAGCAGGTGGAGGAGAGGAGAGAGGCAGGTGGAGGAGAGGAGAGAGGAGCAGGTGGAGGAGAGGAGAGAGGAGCAGGTGGAGGAGAGGAGAGAGGAGCAGGTGGAGGAGAGGAGAGAGGAGCAGGTGGAGGAGAGGAGAGAGGAGCAGGTGGAGGAGAGGAGAGAGGAGCAGGTGGAGGAGAGGAGAGAGGAGCAGGTGGAGGAGAGGAGAGAGGAGCAGGTGGAGGAGAGGAGAGAGGAGCAGGTGGAGGAGAGGAGAGAGGAGCAGGTGGAGGAGAGGAGAGAGGGAGCAGGTGGAGGAGAGGAGAGAGGAGCAGGTGGAGGAGAGAGGAGAGTGGGGAGCAGGTGGAGGAGAGGAGAGAGGAGCAGGTGGAGGAGAGGAGAGAGGAGCAGGTGGAGGAGAGGAGAGAGGAGCAGGTGGAGGAGAGGAGAGAGGAGCAGGTGGAGGAGAGGAGAGGGAGCAGGTGGAGGAGAGGAGAGAGGAGCAGGTGGAGGAGAGGAGAGAGGAGCAGGTGGAGGAGAGGAGAGGAGGAGCAGGTGGAGGAGAGGAGAGAGGAGCAGTGGAGGAGAGGAGAGAGAGAAGGAGCAGGTGGAGGAGAGGAGAGAGGAGCAGGTGGAGGAGAGGAGAGAGGAGCAGGTGAGGAGAGGAGAGAGGAGCAGGTGGAGGAGAGGAGAGAGGAGCAGGTGGAGGAGAGGAGAGAGGAGCAGGTGGAGGAGAGGAGAGGGAGCAGGTGGAGGAGAGGAGAGAGGAGCAGGTGGAGGAGAGGAGAGAGGAGCAGGTGGAGGAGAGGAGAGAGGAGCAGGTGGAGGAGAGGAGAGAAGGAGCAGGTGGAGGAGAGGAGAGGGAGCAGGTGGAGGAGAGGAGAGAGGAGCAGGTGGAGGAGAGGAGAGAGGAGCAGGTGGAGGAGAGGAGAGAGGAGCAGGTGGAGGAGAGGAGAGAGGAGCAGGTGGAGGAGAGGAGAGGGAGCAGGTGGAGGAGAGGAGAGAGGAGCAGGTGGAGGAGAGGAGAGGGAGCAGGTGGAGGAGAGGAGAGAGGAGCAGGTGGAGGAGAGGAGAGAGGAGCAGGTGGAGGAGAGGAGAGAGGAGCAGGGGAGGAGAGGAGAGAGGAGCAGGTGGAGGAGAGGAGAGGGAGCAGGTGGAGGAGAGGAGAGAGGAGCAGGTGGAGGAGAGGAGAGAGGAGCAGGTGGAGGAGAGAGAGAGGAGCAGGTGGAGGAGAGGAGAGAGAGCAGGTGGAGGAGGAGAGAGGAGCAGGTGGAGGAGAGAGAGAGGAGCGGTGGAGGAGAGAGAGAGGCGCAGGGGAGAGGAGAGAGAGGAGCAGGTGGAGGAGAGGAAGAGAGGGAGCAGGTGGATGAGAGGAGAGCGGACAGCAGGATGGAGGAGAGGAGAGAGGAGCAGGTGGAGGAGAGGAGAGAGAGCAGGTGGAGGAGAGGAGAGAGGAG
>CM059317.1:891326-960670 GCA_030340685.1 Protosalanx chinensis | reverse complement strand
ACACAACACACATAATATATTAACCAACACCACCCACACACCCACAATAAACACAACACCACACATCAACCCAACCAACCCACACACACACCACACACCACATATTAACCACCAACACAAACACACCATATATTAACCAACACACACATCAACCAACACACACATCAACCAGCATGGGGTCATCTCCTCATGCTGCTGGGAGGAGGAGGACCCACAGTGTCGGGGTGAGGCAGCGTACCGATGTCGTCGAAGCGTTCCACCCAGACCACCCAGCACCTTGGTCTCAGGGCCCATGGGGGGGGATGCTCCTGCCTGGGGGCATCTTCTTACACTTGGCTGTGGGACTCTGGAACAACAACACACATCCATCAGCCTGGATACAGGAGGAAGCAGGGGGCCTCCCCTCTCCCTCTCCCCTCCCTGCCTCCCTGCCTCCCTCCCTCTGGACGTACCCTCTGGGCGGGGGGCCACATTCTCCGAGTGGCTGGGGAAGAGCTCCAGGGTTAGGTTGGACTGCTTCAGCACGCTGGGGAGGAGATCCATCTGGGAGTCAGAGTCAGCTGATGGAAAACTGTTCTCAGATGACTCAGCTGAAGGAGGGGAGAGGAGAGAGGAGCAGGTGGAGGAGAGGAGAGAGGAGCAGTGAGGAGGAGAGGAGGAGAGGAGCAGGTGGAGGAGAGGAGAGAGGAGCAGGTGGAGGCAGCGGAGAGAGGAGCAGGTGGCGGAGACGGCGAGAGGAAGGCAGCAGGTGGCAAGGGCATAGGACAGAGAAGGAGCAGGTGGAGATAGGGAAGAAGAGGAGCAGGTGGAAGGAAGCAGGGAAGAGAAGAAGCAGGAGCGAGGGAGGGACGAGAGGAGCAGGTGGCGGAGTGAGAGAGACGGCAGCAGGCTGGAGGAGAGAGAGAGGAGCAGGTGGAGGAGAGGAGTAGAGGAGCAGGTGGAGGAAGAGGAGGAGAGAGGAGCAGGTGGAGGAGAGGAGAGAGGAGCAGGTGGAGGAGAGGAGAGAGGAGCAGGTGGAGGAGAGGAGAGAGGAGCAGGTGGAGGGAGAGGAGAGAGAGGAGCAGGTGGAGGGAGAGGAGAGAGGAGCAGGTGGAGGAGAGGAGAGAGGAGCAGGTGGAGGAGAGGAGAGAGGAGCAGGTGGAGGAGAGGAGAGAGGAGCAGGTGGAGGAGAGGAGAGAGGAGCAGGTGGAGGAGAGGAGAGAGGAGCAGGTGGAGGAGAGGAGAGAGGAGCAGGTGGAGGAGAGGAGAGAGAGGAGCAGGTGGAGGAGAGGAGAGGAGAGCAGGTGGAGGAGAGGAGAGAGGAGCAGGTGGAGGAGAGGAGAGAGGAGCAGGTGGAGGAGAGAGAGAGGAGCAGGTGGAGGAGAGGAGAGAGGAGCAGGTGGAGGAGAGGAGAGAGGAGCAGGTGGAGGAGAGGAGAGAGGAGCAGGTGGAGGAGAGGAGAGGGAGCAGGTGGAGGGAGAGGAGAGAGGAGCAGGTGGAGGAGAGGAGAGAGGAGCAGGTGGAGGAGAGGAGAGAGGAGCAGGGTGGAGGAGAGGAGAGAGGAGCAGGTGGAGGAGAGGAGAGAGGAGCAGGTGGAGGGAGGAGAGGGAGAGAGAGGAGCAGGTGGAGGAGAGGAGAGAGGAGCAGGTGGAGGAGAGGAGAGAGGAGCAGGTGGAGGAGAGGAGAGAGGAGCAGGTGGAGGAGAGGAGAGAGGAGCAGGTGGAGGAGAGGAGAGAGGAGCAGGTGGAGAGAGAGGAGAGAGGAGCAGGTGGAGGAGAGGAGAGAGGAGCAGGTGGAGGAGAGGAGAGAGGAGCAGGTGGAGGAGAGGAGAGAGGAGCAGGTGGAGGAGAGGGAGAGAGGAGCAGGTGGAGGAGAGGAGAGAGGAGCAGGTGGAGGAGAGGAGAGGGGAGCAGGTGGAGGAGAGGAGAGAGGAGCAGGTGGAGGAGAGGAGAGAGGAGCAGGTGGAGGAGAGGAGAGAGGAGCAGGTGGAGGAGAGGAGAGAGGAGCAGGTGGAGGAGAGGAGAGGGAGCAGGTGGAGGAGAGGAGAGAGGAGCAGGTGGAGGAGAGGAGAGAGGAGCAGGTGGAGGAGAGGAGAGAGGAGCAGGTGGAGGAGAGGAGAGAGGAGCAGGTGGAGGAGAGGAGAGAGGAGCAGGTGGAGGAGAGGAGAGAGGAGCAGGTGGAGGAGAGGAGAGAGGGAGCAGGTGGAGGAGAGGAGAGAGGAGCAGGTGGAGGAGAGGAGAGAGGAGCAGGTGGAGGAGAGGAGAGAGGAGCAGGTGGAGGAGAGGAGAGAGGAGCAGGTGGAGGAGAGGAGAGAGGAGCAGGTGGAGGAGAGGAGAGAGGAGCAGGTGGAGGAGAGGAGAGAGGGAGCAGGTGGAGGAGAGGAGAGGAGGAGCAGGTGGAGGAGAGGAGAGAGGAGCAGGTGGAGGAGAGGAGAGAGGAGCAGGTGGAGGAGAGGAGAGAGGAGGCAGGTGGAGGAGAGGAGAGGAGAGCAGGTGGAGGAGAGGAGAGAGGAGCAGGTGGAGGAGAGGAGAGAGGAGCAGGTGGAGGAGAGGAGAGAGGAGCAGGTGGAGGAGAGGAGAGAGGAGCAGGTGGAGGAGAGGAGAGAGGAGCAGGTGGAGGAGAGGAGAGAGGAGCAGGTGGAGGAGAGGAGAGAGAGGAGCAGGTGGAGGAGAGGAGAGAGGAGCAGGTGGAGGAGAGGAGAGAGGAGCAGGTGGAGGAGAGGAGAGAGGAGCAGGTGGAGAGAGGAGAGAGGAGCAGGTGGAGGAGAGGAGAGAGGAGCAGGTGGAGGAGAGGAGAGAGGAGCAGGTGGAGGAGAGGAGAGAGGAGCAGGTGGAGGAGAGGAGAGAGGAGCAGGTGGAGGAGAGGAGAGAGGAGCAGGTGGAGGAGAGGAGAGAGGGAGCAGGTGGAGGAGAGGAGAGAGGAGCAGGTGGAGGAGAGGAGAGAGGAGCAGGTGGAGGAGAGGAGAGAGGAGCAGGTGGAGGAGAGGAGAGAGGAGCAGGTGGAGGAGAGGAGAGAGGAGCAGGTGGAGGAGAGGAGAGAGGAGCAGGTGGAGGAGAGGAGAGAGGAGCAGGTGGGAGGAGAGGAGAGAGGGAGCAGGTGGAGGAGAGGAGAGAGGAGCAGGTGGAGGAGAGGAGAGAGGAGCAGGTGGAGGGAGAGGAGAGAGGAGCAGGTGGAGGAGAGGAGAGAGGAGCAGGTGGAGGAGAGGAGAGAGGAGCAGGTGGAGGAGAGGAGAGAGGAGCAGGTGGAGGAGAGGAGAGAGGGAGCAGGTGGGAGGAGAGGAGAGAGGAGCAGGTGGAGGAGAGGAGAGAGGAGCAGGTGGAGGAGAGGAGAGAGGAGCAGGTGGAGGAGAGGAGAGAGGAGCAGGTGGAGGAGAGGAGAGGGGAGCAGGTGGAGGAGAGGAGAGAGGAGCAGGTGGAGGAGAGGAGAGAGGAGCAGGTGGAGGAGAGGAGAGAGGAGCAGGTGGAGGAGAGGAGAGAGGAGCAGGTGGAGGAGAGGAGAGAGGAGCAGGTGGAGGAGAGGGAGAGAGGAGCAGGTGGAGGAGAGGAGAGAGGAGCAGGTGGAGGAGAGGAGAGAGGAGCAGGTGGAGGAGAGGAGAGAGAGGAGCAGGTGGAGGAGAGGGAGGAGAGAGAGAGGAGCAGTGGAGAGAGGAGAGGAGAGGTGGAGGAGAGAGAGGAGCAGGTGTGGAGGAGAGGAGAGAGGAGCAGGTGGAGGAGAGGAGAGAGGAGCAGGTGGAGGAGAGGAGAGAGGAGCAGGTGGAGGAGAGGAGAGAGGAGCAGGTGGAGGAGAGGAGAGAGGAGCAGGTGGAGGAGAGGAGAGAGGGAGCAGGTGGAGGAGAGGAGAGAGGAGCAGGTGGAGGAGAGGAGAGAGGAGCAGGTGGAGGAGAGGAGAGAGGAGCAGGTGGAGGAGAGGAGAGAGGAGCAGGTGGAGGAGAGGAGAGAGGAGCAGGTGGAGGAGAGGAGAGAGGAGCAGGTGGAGGAGAGAGGAGAGAGGAGGCAGGTGGAGGAGAGGAGAGAGGAGCAGGTGGAGGAGAGGAGAGAGGAGCAGGTGGAGGAGAGGAGAGAGGAGCAGGTGGAGGAGGAGGAGAGAGGAGCAGGTGGAGGAGAGGAGAGAGGAGCAGGTGGAGGAGAGGAGAGAGGAGCAGGTGGAGGAGAGGAGAGAGGAGCAGGTGGAGGAGAGGAGAGAGGAGCAGGTGGAGGAGAGGAGAGAGGAGCAGGTGGAGGAGAGGAGAGGAGAGAGGAGCAGGTGGAGGAGAGGAGAGAGGAGCAGGTGGAGGAGAGGAGAGAGGAGCAGGTGGAGGAGAGGAGAGAGAGCAGGTGGAGGAGAGGAGAGAGGAGCAGGTGGAGGAGAGGGAGAGAGGAGCAGGTGGAGGAGAGGAGAGGGGAGCAGGTGGAGGAGAGGAGAGAGGGGTGAAGGATGGAGGGGTGAAGGAGGGAGGGTGAAGGAGAGGGGGTGAAGGAAGAGGGGGGTGAAGGAGAGGGGGTGAAGGAGAGAGGGTGAAGGAGAGAGGGGAGCAGTGAGATGGAGAGAGGAAAAAGGAGACGAGACAAAAAGTAGAGATGAGAGGAGGAATAAACTCAGTCTTTGCTCAGGATCTGTGAGGAGCTAGTAGCTAACAGGATCACGACACAATCACGATCACGATACGATTATAATACGATTATAACGCCATTATAACACGATCGTAACGCCATTTATAACACGATCGTAACGCCATTATAACACGATCGTAACGCCATTATAACACGATCGTAACGCCATTATAACACGATCGTAACGCCATTATAACACGATCGTAACGCCATTATAACACGATTCCAATGCTTCAAGATGTGCAGGCAGAACATTTAGGAAGCAGCAGAGAAATCGATAAGAACACGTGGATGGAAGGTTCTTAATAGCGAGCATGCTGCCAGACTGGGGATTTAAATCCACTCAAAGCAGCCGCCACGAAAGATCCCAGTGTCAAGGATCGATCACAGCAGTAATAAGGAGAAGGGGGAGGAGGAGGAGGAGGAGGAGGAGGAGGAGGGAGGACAGATGAGACTGACCAGAGGAGTCTGCAGGACACGGGACCACGAAGGCAATCTCAGTCAGGGCGGTCAGCGTAGTACAGCACCCTCTGCTCTCCGCTGAATACACCTCCTCCACTGTCTCCCAGAGGGGAGGAGTCATCTGTGAGCGCACACGCAAGCAGCCAATCAGCATCAGCAGCCAAGAAGGTCACCAGGAACATCCCTGGAGCTGAACATCCCTGGATGAATGGATGAATAAACAGCCAGACAGCTGGATCTGCTCTCTCTAACCTGGAGGACTGGCCTCGGGGCCGTGGTTGTTGTTGATGGACCAGCTGGTGTAGACGCTGCCGGTCCAGCCAGGGTGCCGGCCCACGTCCACAGCCAGCCCAGAGACAGCAGAAACTCCAGGAAGTGAGGCTGGACACTGGAGGAGCTCTCCACGTTCCTGAGGATCTGAAGGGGAGACGAGAAATGTTGTTATCAGGGGGAAGAGCTGGGTTGGGTGTGAGTGTGTGTGTGTCTGTGTGTGTGTGTGGGTCTGTGTGTGTGAGTGAGTGCGTGTGTGTGTGTGTCTGTCTGTGTCTGTGTGCGAGTGTGTGTTGGGTCTGTGTGTGTGAGTGAGTGCGCGTGTGTGTGTAAGTGTGTGTGTGAGTGTGTGAGTGTGTGTGTGTGTCTGTGTGCTTGCGTGTGTGTGTGCGTGCGTGTGTCCTGACCTCCTGGCTGCTCTTCTGACCCGCCCTCATGTAGAAGATAAAGACTGTGTCACACGGTCGGCATGGCAACAGATCCAGGTGGCTCATGTCCTCCACGAAGCCTGGAACCCCCGAGTCCAGAGCGATGAGGTGGGGGGGCAGCCGGCTGTTCCCAGGCTCCTGCAGAGGAGGGGGGGGGGGGGGGGACGACACACACACACACACACACAGGTGTCAGGTGACCCATCCAAGCCTCCCCAAAAGCCAACAGGCCGATGGCAGGGTTCCTGAGGGCCAGGCCAGGGAGGGTTCCTGAGGGCCAGGCCAGGGAGGGTTCCTGAGGGCCAGCCTGTACCTTGAGGGCCTCCAGGGACAGGAAGCCGAAGTGGGAGAGGAAGAGGCGGGCGGTCTGGAAGTCCTGGGAGGGTGGGGGGGGGCCTGCAGTCGACTTGGGGGTCAGGGAAGGCCTTCTTCTTCCACAGCTCCTCACTGTGGTGCTCCAGGGACGTCTCGTACTCCATCTGCTTCACCATCACCCCGCGCAGCTTGTCATGCTGCAACTCCAGCTGAGACAGGGGGGGGAGGGGAGGGAGGGGGAGAGGAAAAGGGAGAGAGAGAGAGAGAGACAGCAAGAGAGACACAGGATGAGGGTGAGTAATCCATTGATCCCCCAAACAGTCTACAGTCACCTCAGTGTCAAACCCACAGCTGTTATCAGACACCTCTTTAAACCCCCCCCCCCCCCCCCCCCGGAAGCCGATTCAACCAATCATAGATCAAACCTCCTCCCGTCTGACACCCAATCACCCCCCCCGTGTCAGACAGGCAGCCAATCACCCTGGTCCATCCCCACCCTAAACATGGTGTGGGTCCTGGCCCCTACCTCCTTGTCCACGATGTCATGCAGGTCAGGGATGCTGAGGTCAGCCTTCACGAAGGGGATCTTGTCCACCTCCTCTGGGAAGGGCCGGTGCTTCACGTTGAAGCGGATCCCCACATCATTCTTGGGCGTGGGACGACCTTCAGGGACGAACACCTGCTGCAGAGCCACACACACACTGAGGTCTGCATGGGCCTGCTGCTGGGGTGTGTGTGTGTGTGTGAGTGTCTGAGTGTGTGTGTGTGTGTGTGTCTGAGTATGTGAGTGTGTGTGTCCAAGTGTGTGTGTGTGTCCAAGTGTGTGTGTGTCTTATTGTGTGTGTGTGTCTGATCGTGTGAGTGTGGGTGTGTTTGCCTGATCGTGTGCGTGAGTATGTGGGTGTGTCTAAGCGTGTGTGTGTGTGTGTGTGTGTCTGATCGTGTGTGTGTGGTACCTTGTGAGTGGCGCGGGCCCCCCTGGGCTGATGGAAGAGCTGCATGGTCCAGGCATGTCTCCCTGACATCCCTCTTATCAGCATCGTGATGGAAGGAACGGGATCTACACACACACACACACACACACACACACACACACACACACACACACACACACACACACACACAGGCACACACACGCACAAAATTGTTCTAGCCATTAGATATCAAAGCAAATCTGCAGGTGATCTGATGGTCTGAGAGGTATATCATGGCACCTTCATCTCTCCTAAGCTCAGTCTACATCTGTCTATACAAGCCTGTTCTAAAGGTTCATCTTGGGTTAGCTCTTCTCAACCCTGGACCTCGAGGGACTGTCCCCTGTAGTGCATGTTCTAGATGGTTCTAGAGGGTTCCCTCTTACTACACACCTGAGAACCAGGGATGAGAAGGGCTGGTCTAAGGCAGTCTGGTCTAAGGCTAGCTGGTCTAAGGCAGTCTGGTTTAAAGCTGGCTGGTCTAATGCAGTCTGCTCTAAGGTAGTCTGGTCTAATGCAGTCTGCTCTAAGGTAGTCTGGTCTAAGGCTGGCTGGTCTAAGGCAGTCTGGTTTAAAGCTGGCTGGTCTAATGCAGTCTGGTCTAAGATAGGCTGGTCTAATGCAGTCTGGTCTAATGCAGTCTGGTCTAATGCAGTCTGGTCTAAGATAGGCTGGTCTAATGCAGTCTGGTCTAATGCAGTCTGGTCTAAGCCTGGTCTAATGCAGTCTGGTCTAATGCAGTCTGGTCTAATGCAGTCTGGTCTAATGCAGTCTGGTCTAATGCAGTCTGGTCTAATGCAGTCTGGTCTAATGCAGTCTGGTCTAATGCAGTCTGGTCTAATGCAGTCTGGTCTAATGCAGTCTGGTCTAATGCAGTCTGGTCTAATGCAGTCTGGTCTAAGGCTGCTGGCAGGTCTTAGGAGAACAGAGCAGGAGAGGGACACTGACTCTGCTCGTTGGCCAGCGGCTGCTCCAACATGGCCAGGATGACTGAGTTGTCCAGGACAAAGTAACGGAAGTTCTTGTGGCTGCTGGACGTCAGTCTGGAGTACCTAATCAGCGTGTCCTCGTTTAAGCAGGCTGCAGGGGGAGGCGGGGCCGCTGGGCGACGGGAACGCCCCCAGCACCTGCATGATACTGAGGGGGACGGAGAGTGGGAGGAGTCAGAGCGTCTTCAGAGAGCTGGGGGGTCCAAGAGGACCTGAACACAGCAACATGTGCACAGCCTAACTTTATCAGAATCAGAATGGGGGTTTATTCACTATGCAAGATTAACAAACATAGAATTCACTAATTCACTACTATAATTGACATGATGTAATAATGAAAATCTATTAGATTCCTGTTTTACATAGCAAAGTACGCAGGACATCTGAAAAAAACATACTGAAAAGAAGGGGGGGGGGCGGATTTGAACCTGTAACCTCTAACTCTGCTGTCAATATCCTCTACCACTAAGCTACAACAGGTGGGGGTTGCGGGCGGGAGGCTGCTCACCATGACAACGTAGCCTCAGCCGCGTCCTTCACCCTCATGGAGGCCGGGTTTGTGCTCCTTGTCCCCTTTGGACCGGACCTCCTGGTCCCCCCGTCCTGGACTTGCTGCCCGAGATGCCCAGCTCCACGATCTCCAGCACCTCGATCAGACAGTCCTTCTCGTCGAGCATGTCCGGGTGCTCGGTGAGCCACACGCACAGGGCACTGGAAGGCGGCCAGGATCATGGAGTGGAGGTCCCGGGAGTGGAGGGGGGCCGGCCGGCTGCACTGGTGCACGATGTAGCCGCACACGGAGCTGACCGCTCGCTTGCGGTCTGACGACTCCACGCTGGTCCGCACCTGGGGGGGGAGGGGGGGGGGGGGGGGGACGACGACGACACACACCTTCAGAGGGGAGGACTGTGTGGCAGAGCTTGGTGTGGAGTTGGTTTTCTGTGATGTGTGTGTGCGTGCGAGAGAGAGAGAGAGAGAGAGAGAGAGGAGAGAGAGAGAGGAGAGAGAGAGAGAGAGAGAGAGAGAGAGAGAGAGAGAGAGAGAGAGAGAGAGAGAGAGAGGACGAGTGTGAGGGCGTGAGATGGAGGGAGTGAGAATGTGAGAGTGATTGACAGAAAGAGGAGTGAGTGAGTGGCAGAGTGCAACACAGAATTAAGGAATGTGCAAGTGACTGACTGAGTGAGTCAGAGAGGGAGAGAGGAGGGAGACGGGGAGAGAGAGAGAGAGAGAGAGTAGACAAGAGAGATAGAGAGGACAGAGAGTAGAGAGAATAGAGAAAAAGAGAGAGGAGAGAGAGAGGAGACAGAGAGCAGAGATAGAGCAGAGAGAGAGCAGCTCCAGAGCAGAGAGGTCTACCTTGGCCAGGCCAGCCAGCAGCTCCAGAGCAGCCAGGGAGATGCTCATGTCTGGCCTCCACTGGGAGTTGAGTCTCTGGGTGACCAGGTGGATGCTGCGGATCAGCAGCCCTGTGGCCGTGTCTGTGTGGAGAGCTACCGATATCACCCCCCCGAGAACAAGAGGACCGCCAGAACACACACACACAGCACAGCAGAGACACACAGAGCTGGGGTTTAGTAAGTAGGCCACTGCCAAGCAGAGCACATCCAGTAAGGTACACATCCAGTAAGATACACATCCAGTAAGATACACATCCAGTAAGGTACACATCCAGTAAGAAACACATCCAGTAAGAAACACATCCAGTAAGAAACACATCCAGTAAGATACACATCCAGTAAGAAACACATCCAGTAAGAAACACATCCAGTAAGGTACACATCCAGTAAGAAACACATCCAGTAAGAAACACATCCAGTAAGATACACATCCAGTAAGAAAACACATCCAGTAAGATACACATCCAGTAAGAAACACATCCAGTAAGAAACACATCCCAGTAAGATACACATCCAGTAAGGTACACATCCAGTAAGGTACACATCCAGTAAGGTACACATCCAGTAAGAAACACATCCAGTAAGATACACATCCAGTAAGGTACACATCCAGTAAGGTACACATCCAGTAAGATACACATCCAGTAAGAAACACATCCAGTAAGATACACATCCAGTAAGAAACACATCCAGTAAGATACACATCCAGTAAGAAACACATCCAGTAAGATACACATCCAGTAAGATACACATCCAGTAAGGTACACATCCAGTAAGATACACATCCAGTAAGAAACACATCCCAGTAAGGTACACATCCAGTAAGAAACACATCCAGTAAGATACACATCCAGTAAGGTACACATCCAGTAAGGTACACATCCAGTAAGATACACATCCAGTAAGAAACACATCCAGTAAGATACACATCCAGTAAGAAACACATCCAGTAAGATACACATCCAGTAAGAAACACATCCAGTAAGATACACATCCAGTAAGATACACATCCAGTAAGGTACACATCCAGTAAGATACACATCCAGTAAGAAACACATCCAGTAAGGTACACATCCAGTAAGGTACACATCCAGTAAGAAACACATCCAGTAAGATACACATCCAGTAAGATACACATCCACAAAGCCTGTGTTTCCATGGTTTTCAGTCACTTCAACCAAACCAAACCAGTGGACCAATCACACAGCTGGATTCAAGATCTGCAGAATGTCCAGGACATCCTCACTTGTTTTTTTGACTAACAAGATGAAATCTTTGTTACATTAAGCCTGACACCAGGCACTTAACACTGTACGAGGTCTTTAGACCAAGGGTGGGCGATCCTGGTCCTCGAGGGCCGCTGTCCTGAAGGTTCTAGATGTTTCCCTGCTCCAGCACACCTGATTCAATGAAGGGTCATTATGAGGCTTCCACAGAGTTTGATAACGACCCCTTCATTTGAATCAGGTGTGCTGGAGCAGGGAAACATCTAGAACAGTGGCCCTCGAGGAGCGGGATCGCCCACCTCCTGTCTTAGAAGATCTTATCAACTGTAGAAAACCAGCCAGCCAGCCAGTCAGTCAGCCACAGGTCAATGCTGTTGAAGATCTGAACTTTCTGTTGCTAAAACCAGAGAAGTGCAACGCTTGCAGCAACAACAAAAAAAGATGAAAAAAAAGGGGGAAAAGATTGGCATGCGTTTATAAACTAGACAGTATCAGTCGAACAGCACTGCATCACTGCAAATATTAAAGAAGCAAATCTGCTTGATTTGATGAGCACTTTTACCTAAAAGCCTTATATTCCTGTTAGAGCACAAACATCACTGTCAGCAGCGGAAAACAGACACAGAGTCAACATCACAACTGCTATGACATCATCACACACTGACTTCCTGCTGCAGGTCAACCTGGAGTGTGTACTCTGCTTAAGGTGGACCTACTGTCTCTACCTGGAGTGTGCACTCTGCTTAAGGTGGACCTACTGTCTCTACCTGGAGTGTGCACTCTGCTTAAGGTGGGACCTACTGTCTCTACCTGGAGTGTGCACTCTGCTTAAGGTGGACCTACTGTCTCTACCTGTAGTGTGCACTCTGCTTAAGGTGGACCTACTGTCTCTACCTGGACGTGTGCACTCTGCTCTCTGCTAAGGTGGACCTACTGTCTCTACCTGGAGTGTGCACTCTGCTTAAGGTGGACCCTACTGTCTCTACCTGGAGTGTGCACTCTGCTTAAGGTGGACCTACTGTCTCTACCTGGAGTGTGCACTCTGCTTAAGGTGGACCTACTGTCTCTACCTGGAGTGTGCACTCTGCTTAGGTGGACCTACTGTCTCTACCTGGAGTGTGCACTCTGCTTAAGGTGGACCTACTGTCTCTACCTGGAGTGTGGCACTCTGCTTAAGGTGGACCTACTGTCTCTACCTGGAGTGTGCACTCTGCTTAAGGTGGACCTACTGTCTCTACCTGGAGTGTGCACTCTGCTTAAGGTGGACCTACTGTCTCTACCTGGAGTGTGCACTCTGCTTAAGGTGGACCTACTGTCTCTACCTGGAGTGTGCACTCTGCTTAAGGTGGACCTACTGTCTCTACCTGGAGTGTGCACTCTGCTTAAGGTGGACCTACTGTCTCTACCTGGAGTGTGCACTCTGCTTAAGGTGGACCTACTGTCTCTACCTGGAGTGTGCACTCTGCTTAAGGTGGACCTACTGTCTCTACCTGGAGTGTGCACTCTGCTTAAGGTGGACCTACTGTCTCTACCTGGAGTGTGCACTCTGCTTAAGGTGGACCTACTGTCTCTACCTGGGAGTGTGCACTCTGCTTAAGGTGGACCTACTGTCTCTACCTGGAGTGTGCACTCTGCTTAAGGTGGACCTACTGTCTCTACCTGGAGTGTGCACTCTGCTTAAGGTGGACCTACTGTCTCTACCTGGAGTGTGCACTCTGCTTAAGGTGGACCTACTGTCTCTACCTGGAGTGTGCACTCTGCTTAAGGTGGACCTACTGTCTCTACCTGGAGTGTGTACTCTGCTTAAGGTGGACCTACTGTCTCTACCTGGAGTGTGTACTCTGCTTAAGGTGGACCTACTGTCTCTACCTGGAGTGTGCACTCTGCTTAAGGTGGACCTACTGTCTCTACCTGGAGTGTGCACTCTGCTTAAGGTGGACCTACTGTCTCTACCTGGAGTGTGTACTCTGCTTAAGGTGGACCTACTGTCTCTACCTGGAGTGTGTACTCTGCTTAAGGTGGACCTACTGTCTCTACCTGGAGTGTGTACTCTGCTTAAGGTGGACCTACTGTCTCTATCTGGAGTGTGCACTCTGCTTAAGGTGGACCTACTGTCTCTACCTGGAGTGTGTACTCTGCTTAAGGTGGACCTACTGTCTCTACCTGGAGTGTGTACTCTGCTTAAGGTGGACCCTACTGTCTCATGGAACATGTCAGAAACATGTCTTGGGGTGACTGGGAATTTGACGTCATTACAGAGCGAGGGATGCTTCTGGGACAGCTTCCTGGAGTGGGGTGTGTGTGCGGGAAGTGTATGTTGTGTGTGTGTGTGTGTGTGAGGCGTGTTGTGTGTGTGTGAGGCGTCTCACCGTAGTCTCTGAGGAGGGCCTGGGCCGGCCTCTCGCTGTCTGGCGTGGTGGCCTCTGAGCTAGCTCCACTAGCGTTGCTGATGCCACTGTTGTTCCTGCTGTGGCTCTTAAGAGAGTGGCTGCCTTCCACACTGGCCTGGGGGGAGGAGAGGGAGGAGGACATCTGGTCATGTCCGGTTCAACCGTCATCCAAACGTTGACAGACTAGAGGGGACAGATGGCGTCTCACCACGTCAGCTTGAGCACTGATAGACTCCAGAAGAGCCGAGTCCTGGACGATGTTCAGCATGGCACCTGTAGGACAGGAAGACAAAGCTGATGTTCGCAGCTGTATCCTTCTGAAGGCACGAAATCAACACGGACAAAATGTGGACGTTCGCAGACGACAGGCTGGGAAACGGATCGATGATGAAACAAGCAGAACAGAGCAGAACGATGCCATCCTACAGCAGGAAGCAGTAACTTCTGCTTCACACATGCTCACTTCCACGCCCAAACAGGAGATGACAGGTAGAAGCCCTGACCTAGGATCATCTGTGTGTTGGTGGGGTCGGTCTCAGTCTGCAAGGCTCCGATCAGGATGTTGACCAGACGCAGTTTCAGAGACAGGAAAGTGATGGACTTGTCGTGAAGAGAGTTGTCGTCGTTGTTGAACTTGCCTTCCAACATCACCTGGGAGACATGGACAACATGAAGACACCTGAGTCAACTATTGAACTAAGACAAAGCACCTTCCAGTAAACCACAAACACCTTTGACTTTTTACTAAAGCAATCACTAAATAAAATAGAAACCCATCTCCTTGAGGGGTCCCCAACCCTGGTCCTCAGGGCCTCACTGTCCTCAGCGGAAGACTGAATAATGACCCTTTATTTGGATCAGGTGTGTGGTAAGGGGGGGACATCTAAACCATGCAGGACAGTGAGCCCTGAGGATCAGGGTTAGGGTTAGGGTTAACAGTGACAGTGGGGTCCTGAGGACCAGGGTTGGGGACCCCTGATCAGGGTTAGGGTTAGGGTTAACAGTGACAGTGGGGTCCTGAGGACCAGGGTTGGGGACCCCTGATCTAAACCATGCAGGACAGTGGGCCCTGAGGACCAGGGTTGGGGACCCCTGATCTAAACCATGCAGGACAGTGGGCCCTGAGGACCAGGGTTGGGGACCCCTGATCTAAACCATGCAGGACAGTGGGCCCTGAGGACCAGGGTTGGGGACCCCTGATCTAAACCATGCAGGACAGTGGGCCCTGAGGACCAGGGTTGGGGAACCCTGATCTAAACCATGCAGGACAGTGGAGCCCTGAGGACCAGGGTTGGGTACCCCTGGTGTGAATGACTGGAGGAGTTACCTCTGATTTGACGTTGCCAAAGTGGTGCGGTAGAGGAAGAACAGACAGCAGGATGTTGATGGAGGCTCGTCTCAGCTCTGTGGGATTCACGTAGCTTTTAAACTTGGACAGTTCCCTGTGGGAGAGATGGAAGCGGATTACCTGGGTGGGTCTGGTTTGTGGCCCGGGCGGCCCTGAGGACAGAGGGGTGGGGGTGGGTCTGGTTTGTGGCCTTGGGCGGCCCTGAGGACAGAGGGGTGGGTCTGGTTTGTGGCCCGGGCGGCCCTGAGGACAGAGGGGTGGGGGTGGGTCTGGTTTGTGGCCTGGGCGGCCCTGAGGACAGAGGGGTGGGTCTGGTTTGTGGCCCGGGCGGCCCTGAGGACAGAGGGGTGGGTCTGGTTTGTGGCCTGGGCGGCCCTGAGGACAGAGGGGTGGGGGTGGGTGGGACCTCACCGGTCAGGGAGGATGTTCTCCAGGGCAGATATGAAGTAAGGGACCAGCACGTTGATGCCCTTAAGATCTGAGCTGAACAGAGCTGTGGAGTTGAGGATGATGCTGGCTAGGACCGGCCGGCAGATGAAGTCTGAGATCTGGAGGCCCTGGACCAGAACCATGTAGAACCTGAGGTGGATACAGGGTCACAAACAGAACCATGTAGAACCTGAGGTGGATACAGGGTCACAAACAGAACCATGTAGAACCTGAGGTGGATACAGGGTCACAAACAGAACCATGTAGAACCTGAGGTGGATACAGGGTCACAAACAGAACCATGTAGAACCTGAGGTGGATACAGGGTCACAAACAGAACCATGTAGAACCTGAGGTGGATACAGGGTCACAAACAGAACCTGGACAGGTAGACAGTGTGTGTGTGTGTGTGTACCTGGACAGGTAGACAGTGTGTGTGTGTGTGTGTTTACCTGGACAGGTAGACAGTGTGTGTGTGTGTGTGTGTGTGTTTACCTGGACAGGTAGACAGTGTGTGTGTGTGTGTGTACCTGGACAGGTAGACAGTGTGTGTGTGTGTGTGTACCTGGACAGGTAGACAGTGTGTGTGTGTGTGTGTGTGTACCTGGACAGGTAGACAGTGTGTGTGTGTGTACCTGGACAGGTAGACAGTGTGTGTGTGTGTGTGTGTGTGTGTACCTGGACAGGTAGACAGTGTGTGTGTGTGTGTGTGTGTGTGTGTACCTGGACAGGTAGACAGTGTGTGTGTGTGTGTGTGTTTACCTGGACAGGTAGACAGTGTGTGTGTGTGTGTGTGTGTTTACCTGGACAGGTAGACAGTGTGTTTGTGTGTGTGTGTGTGTTTACCTGGACAGGTAGACAGTGTGTGTGTGTGTGTACCTGGACAGGTAGACAGTGTGTGTGTGTGTGTTTACCTGGACAGGTAGACAGTGTGTGTGTGTGTGTGTGTGTGTGTGTACCTGGACAGGTAGACAGTGTGTGTGTGTGTGTTTACCTGGACAGGTAGACAGTGTGTGTGTGTACCTGGACAGGTAGACAGTGTGTGTGTGTTTACCTGGACAGGTAGACAGTGTGTGTGTGTGTGTGTGTACCTGGACAGGTAGACAGTGTGTGTGTGTGTGTGTGTGTGTTTACCTGGACAGGTAGACAGTGTGTGTGTGTGTGTACCTGGACAGGTAGACAGTGTGTGTGTGTGTGTTTACCTGGACAGGTAGACAGTGTGTGTGTGTGTGTGTGTGTGTGTACCTGGACAGGTAGACAGTGTGTGTGTGTGTGTGTGTGTGTGTGTACCTGGACAGGTAGACAGTGTGTGTGTGTGTGTGTGTGTGTGTACCTGGACAGGTAGACAGTGTGTGTGTGTGTGTGTTTACCTGGACAGGTAGACAGTGTGTGTGTGTGTGTGTGTGTACCTGGACAGGTAGACAGTGTGTGTGTGTGTGTGTGTGTGTGTACCTGGACAGGTAGACAGGCAGGATGTCCTCTCCAGTCTTCTTGCTACAGAAGATCCTGCAGAGAGTCCCACAGGCCTCTGCTCTGCCAGACTCGTAGTTGTCAGGGAACTCGTTGGCGTCGAACATGGGGTTGGACACCACGGTGTCTGTGGACATCTGGGAGGCTTTCCTCCTGAGCTCCACCCCCGCCTGGGTGGCCAGAGCTGGGGACAAGGGAGAGGGGACAGGGGGGGGACGGTCAGAGGCTGGGAACATGGACGTGTCTGTGGGATCAGAATCCACATAAACAATGAAGCTAATTCTAACATCATCTGGTTTTGTCCTCAGGTCAGAGGTCACAGAAGCGTTGTCTTGTTGAGCTGACGTGATGATGATTCACAACACGCTGGGGGTCTGTCTAACCCCCCCCCCCCCCCTGACGCCTCACCAGTCATGCTGCTGTCTCTGCTCAGCCCAGCGTGCAGCTTGCAGTGCACCAGCGCAGCGTCAAACAGCCACTGGCCAAACAGGTTGAGGACGCTGTTGACCTTTGGCCTGGCGGGGGCGGGCAGCGGGCGGGGCTCAGAGCTGGTCTGGTTGGGGCTGGACAGGGGGGAGGAGGAGGTGGTCTGGTGGGCTACTTTGGACTGGTGCGCTGTGCTGGCCTGGGGGAGAGGGGGGGGGGGGGTCAGAGGAACAAGACGAGAGAATGACGAGGAACCTTGTTTTGGAACACAGTTTTAAATATATATACAGTATATACAAATATTTACATAAAATACAAACAAGACAGTTTAAGACTAAAAAGTGACTTGAAACAACAGAACAGTTTTTCTCCAAACTCTTCGCTGCTGAAGGAACTCACGGTGGAGGCTTTGCTGGTCGTCTTGGTGACGCCGGTGGGCTTGTGCCTGCGGCTGTGCGGTGGCGTGGTGTTGGTGGTGGTCGGAGGCGGCGGCATACTGAGTCTGTTGACCGGGGTGGGCGGGGCACTGTCTGACCGGGGGCGGGAAATACCTGCGAGAGACGAGGAGGAGCGAGAAGTCACGCCTGGAAACACCAGGATCGGACGAAGATCTAGCGTCCGATGAATTTCCTCAAGATGAGATTTGTCGAGCTAGTGATGCCACGCCGGGCCAAGATCAGCAAGTGAACACCAGCTCATTCTGATGCTTGACGTGAAAACTCAGTTTTTTCCAGCCCCTCATCACCCGTATTTTGGTTAAAATGCGCCACACAGATTTGGGATGTTAGTATCATCATTGCTGGTCATGTGCATTTAACCCTTAGAAAAACAACAAGACAAAACTCAAAATGCAGGCAGGAGCCCCCTTAGAGGGCCCCGGGGACAATACGCTTCTCTCTGAAGGATCTGATTGGCCAGACTTTGCAGCCAATGAGGTAGCTGCAAGCCATCATTTCTAATGGGTCTGCTGACCCTGAAGATCCAAATCAAATCAATGTTTTATTGCAGATCCTTTTATTGCAGATCCTCATCCCAAACTGTCCTGCTGCCTCTAAGGCTGGAAGGATCCTGTTCCCCCTCGCATGGGGAGGTGACCTCATGACCCCCAGCCTGTCCAGCCCCCTGACCCCAGCCTGCACATGCATACCTGCCACACACACTGACACAATACACACGCAGTGATTGGGTGAGTGTTTCCCCATTTCCAGAGGGATCAAAACCAAATCCCACCCCCCCCCCCCTCCTCCTCCTCCTCCCCCACCCCCACCCTCGATTTTTCATAACCGTTTGCAAAACTGTCAAAGCTGACGAATGCAAAACGTCGCAGAGTGCTGCGCAAACAAATTTCCTGTGTGTGTGTGTGGATGCTGTCGGAAGTACAAAGTGAAAATGCAACAAAAAACACACAACAAAACAAAAGGGCACACTTCTGTTACAGGACTAACAATGATTCAAGATGATTCCACCCCCTCCTCTCCCCCCCCCCCCCCCCACACACACACACATACACACACACACACACAGACACACACACACACAGACAGACACACACACACACACACACAGAGAGCATCGTGACAGCATGCAGTGTGTCCCCCCTCGCAATCACGTTTTGCCAACCCCAGCAAATCCATCCCATCTATCTCCCTTATGATTGGTCGGGAGTGCTTCGGAGTACCATAGGAAGGAAGGCGCTCGCGGAAATTGTTCCCAGACATGGCGACACCTAAAAGAATGAGAAGTGATCAGAGGTATCGCACAGGAACATGTCAGAGAAACAGGACCTGCGCCGCTGACACACACACACACACCCCATCGATCAACACAAGGAATCACACTTCTGCCCCCCCCCCCGCCCCCCTACACCCCTAGAACCCCTTTGTGTGTGAGGAAGCACCGCCCACACCAAAGTGAAGCCAGGTTTGAAAACAGAGCCTGCTCTTCCAAGGATGAATCAAATCAAATCAACATTTATTTGCATCGCTTTTCTTTACGAGCAATGTCACAAAGGGCTTCCCATGCGCCCCAGAGAACTGCCCCTCGACCAATTAACGGTCCGTATGGGTCAATTAAAGCATTTCCATTAGTTGTGTGCGGTGATTTGGCTTAGTCAGGTTTGGTGTACCTATGGAGGGGAGCCTGTCTCGTATGTGGGTCCTAGAGACTGTGAGTCCTGGAGGTCAGAGGAGACAACAGTGCAGTTAGACACACACACACAAAGAACCAGAGCTCCACTGTGATGACAACTACTCTCAACATGCCGCCTGGAGTTACGACCAACTGGCCGCTGGTTACCACGGCGACCACTCAAATAGCCGTGACTCTCTCGGTGTACGAGCGAGTGGGGTGAGAGCACGTTTTATGATGGGGTTAACAGCAGCACGGCGAAGTATGGTGAGGTGTGACATGTGCTTATATGTACTGTACACAGTCAGACTGGGGGAGGCGGGGGGGGGGGGGGGGGGGGTGTTTGATGTCTACACAAGCATGCCAGACATTGTTAGAAGGTCAAAAGGCAGCTAAGTCATTAAATAACCCAACTCTGGTTTGTGTCAGAGAGGCCTGAAGAACAGCCAGACTGTAAAGCTCAAGCCGCAGTCGTTCTAAAACACAGAACTGTGTGGGGAAGCATTTGACGGTGACACCACACCCCTCTAGACATCCTGTGTTCGGTCTGGGAGTAGAGCAGCGTGGAACTGCTGGAACTCTGTGAAGTGTTTTTACCGCTGATTGGGGAGGAGCTTTCTGTCTCATACACAGTGTGTTTGCGAGTGGCGTTTGATGAAGGAAGAGTTTCTCGAATCTCTCTCTTTGCCAGCGCCACACCTGGAGGGGAATAAACGACACACCTGACCTCAACAACAACACACACACACACACACACACACCAAACCAGACAGGAAACAACTGATCCACTGACCACAGTACAGGGCTGGTCACCAGCAAGGCCGTCTGACCTCGCTGGCACGAACAACCTCTTGATCCGCTATCTAACACTGAACCAGCACCTCACAAACCCCTCCCAGCCTCCATCTGGTCCATGAGAAGGTCTTCAAACCCAGGGAGATGATCTGAGGAGGGCCGTGCTGGTGACGGGCCGGCTCATCTTACCCAGGAAGGCGTCCACCAGGCAGCTGACGCCCCTCATGGCCTTGAAGAAGATCTGGGGCAGCTGCTTGAGGCAGGGGTGCTGGATGAGCTCCTGAGGAACGCTGCTCACACCCAGAAGCTGCTCCTGGAACTTGGGCGTGGAGCTGACGATCCCAGGGTTACTCAGGTCCACCGGGTTACTGGAGGAGAGGGAGAGGAGCGTGGAGGAGAGGGAGGAGAAGGAGGAGAAGGAGGAGAGGGAGGAGAGGGAGGAGAAGGAGGAGAGGGAGGAGAAGGAGGAGAGGGAGGAGAAGGAGGAGAGGGAGGAGAAGGAGGAGAAGGAGGAGAGGGAGGAGAGAGAGAAGCGTGGAGGAGAAGGAGGAGAGGGAGGAGAAGGAGGAGAGGGAGGAGAGAGAGAAGCGTGGAGGAGAAGGAGGAGAGGGAGGAGAAGGAGGAGGAGGAGGAGAAGGAGGAGAAGGAGGAGAGGGAGGAGAGAGAGAAGCGTGGAGGAGAAGGAGGAGAGGGAGAAGGAGGAGGAGGAGGAGGAGGAGAAGGAGGAGAGAGAAGTGTGGAGGAGATGGGGGAGAGGGAGGAGAGGGAGGAGCGTGGAGGAGAGAGAGAAGCGTGGAGGAGAAGGAGGAGAAGGAGGAGAGGGAGGAGAAGGAGGAGAAGGAGGAGAGGGAGGAGAGGGAGGAGAGAGAGAAGCGTGGAGGAGAAGGAGGAGAGGGAGGAGCGGGAGGAGCGTGGAGGAGAGAGAGAAGCATGGAGGAGAAGGAGGAGAAGGAGGAGAGGGAGGAGAAGGAGGAGAAGGAGGAGAGGGAGGAGAGGGAGGAGAAGCGTGGAGGAGAGAGAAGCGTGGAGGAGAAGGAGGAGAGGGAGGAGAAGGAGGAGAGGGAGGAGAGAGAGAAGCGTGGAGGAGAAGGAGGAGAGGGAGGAGAAGGAGGAGGAGGAGGAGAAGGAGGAGAAGGAGGAGAGGGAGGAGAGAGAGAAGCGTGGAGGAGAAGGAGGAGAGGGAGGAGAAGGAGGAGGAGGAGGAGAAGGAGGAGAGAGAAGTGTGGAGGAGATGGAGGAGAAGGAGGAGAGGGAGGAGAGGGAGGAGCGTGGAGGAGAGAGAGAAGCGTGGAGGAGATGGAGGAGAAGGAGGAGAGGGAGGAGCGTGGAGGAGAGAGAGAAGCGTGGAGGAGAAGGAGGAGAAGGAGGAGAGGGAGGAGAAGGAGGAGAAGGAGGAGAGGGAGGAGAGGGAGGAGAGAGAGAAGCGTGGAGGAGAAGGAGGAGAGGGAGGAGCGGGAGAAAGGTGTTCACTGCATGGATCACAACTCTGCACACTTCAGCAGTTCCAACCCGGCTCCTAGATCTCTGTCCTCCTGTAGGGTTCTCCTTAGCCAGGTAACCTCACCTGAGCATGTGTTAAAGAGGCTGCATTCATCAGCGGAGCGTGTGTGTCTGTGTGTGTGTGTGTGTGTGTGACGTCAGAGGGCTCGCAGGTTCATCTGAGCATGTGTGTGTGTCTGTGTGTGTGTGTGTGTGTGAGGTCAGAGAGCTCGCAGGTTCACCTGAGCATGTGTGTGTGTGTGTGTGTGTGTGTGTGGTCAGAGGGCTCGCAGGTTCACCTCAGCATGTGCAGGAAGCGGAACCATGTCTGGGCCACGCAGTCATTGTCCATCTCAGCTGGGATCAGACTGGCGTCCTCCTCTGGGACTTTGAAGGGAGGGAAGGACGGCCCATAGGTGAAGCGCAGCAGCCTGCACACACCAAAGGAAGCACTGCATCATGGGAATTGTAGTCCTTTAAAATACTTTCAAATGCTTTTGCGCTGCTTTGTGGGGGTCTGTTACATGTTGTGTACTGTACATTAGAACTTTGGACACAAACTACATTGAGGTTGGTTAAAGTGTAGCAAACGCCATCCTGCGCTGTGATTGGCTGCCGTGGCTACCTGGCCGTGAGGGCGGCGATGACCTTGCTCCACTGCTCCACCACGGGAGGGTGGTGTCTCCAGTTGGCCAGCATCTCCCTGGCCGTCTTCCAGTAAGGCGGCGTGGGGAAGCAGCGTGTGCAGGCCAGGAACCACACCTCGAACAGCACACTGATCAGCTTCTCTGCCAGCTTCTCTGCTGTACCGCCTGGCCAGGACCCGGGAGGGGGAGGGGGGCACAAGGGGAGGACAAGAGGGGAGGACGAGGGGAGGACGAGGCGAGGATGAGGGGAGGACAGAGGGGAGGACGAGAGAGGACGAGGGGAGGATGAGGGGAGGACAGAGGGGAGGACGAGAGAGGACGAGGGGAGGATGAGGGGAGGAAAGAGGGGAGGACGAGGGCAGGACAGCGGGGAGGACGAGAGAGGACGAGGGGAGGATGAGGGAAGGACGAGGGCAGGACAGAGGGGAGGACGAGAGAGGACGAGGGGAGGATGAGGGAAGGAAAGAGGGGAGGACGAGGGAAGGAAAGAGGGGAGGATGAGGGAAGGAAAGAGGGGAGGACGAGGGAAGGAAAGAGGGGAGGATGAGGGCAGGACAGAGGGGAGGACGAGAGAGGACGAGGGGAGGATGAGGGAAGGAAAGAGGGGAGGATGAGGGAAGGAAAGAGGGGAGGATGAGGGCAGGACAGAGGGGAGGACGAGAGAGGACGAGGGGAGGATGAGGGAAGGAAAGAGGGGAGGATGAGGGGAGGACAGTGAGCAGAGAAGCCAAACATCTGACACTGCTGTTTATTCACACGGGTCTTGAACTGTTATCTAGCTGCTCTGGGACAGAGGGCCAATATAGGAACCAGGGAATACTTCCTGTTGATGAGAGGCAGGAGGAAGTGACTTAACTTTGTCTGAATGGGAACAATATCACAACGCTCAGATTTAAGAACTACCTGGTGCGAGATCAATTTTCCATTATGTTAATACCAATCAGTAGATGAAATCTTATGATGTAGATGTTACCTTACCAATAACTTATGGTATAACATGGACTTATAATATGATAATGGACTTATAATACTCTACTACATTATCGATTATTTGAATGCAGTCTTGTAGATGTGTAAATTTTTCCACATCCAATGCTTAGACCGGGAAGAAAGTAATCTGGGACGAAATATATGAATATACTGAACGGCCATTTCTTTTTGTGTGTCATCGCCATGTTTTCTATGTTCTCTATAAAAATGATCTTTAGACAGAGAGCAGTGGAGAGACTTGGGTAGATTCCAGATGGTGTGTCTGGTCCGTCCTGTGTCCAGTTTGACCTCTGGTGGGTTCACACTGACCTCCCACGGTGGGCGGGGCCAGCAGGGTGTCGTTGATGCGCAGCAGGAAGAGCAGCAGCACCTCCCAGGTGTCTCTGGCCATGCTGCCAGACTCCCTGGCCAGCCTCTGAACCGCCGTCAGAACCTGCTGGCACAGCCGGAAGTGCATGGGGCTGTAGTGCTCTGGCCTGGGAGAGAGGGAGGGAGGGAGGGAGAGGGAGGGGGAGAGAGAGTGAGTGAGACAGAGAGAGAGAGAAATAACCATCGAATGTAAAGGTTTTATTGACAAACCTATGCATCAATAGAACAGAAAAGGTTCTGGGACACAAGTTTATTCTTGGATTATTGATCGACCGCCTGCAGGGGGTGAGGGGGGGTGGGGGGGGGGGGGGCTACCTGGGCAGGAAGAGGTTGTGGAGGTGTTTGAGGATGGTCTGGACATAGAGGTTGGGCTCCTTGACGATGGGCTGGGGGATGGAGTCCCGCGGGGACACCAGGGCCATGATCCAGTCAGTGTAGACGTCCACACACAGCTTGACCGTGTCGCCGTCCAGAGGCAGGGTCAGACCATAACACAGCACCTCCATGGTCCACTTCACCTGCGATCACACACAACAGGGGCCCCCGGCTCAACTCCTCATCACCATATCTGACCCTGCGTTGCTGTTGTCGACCTCGTTAGTCTTATTACAAAAGCCTGAGAGAACAGGTTACAGGATCCTTAGAACTGGCTCCCTGAGGTAGGACAGATTCTTTTAAAAAAGCCTGCGTCTCACTTCGTGGAAAACAGGAAGCGGGCAGAGCACTTAAGTCTAGTTCGTGTAAACAAGCCCCAAGGTTCCTGGACAAGCTCCTGTTCCAGAAGCTTCCTCCAGGGTCAGAGGACAAATGAAACGGCTCCTTTCACAGCCTACTGGACCGCTCGACCACTCGAGGCTAACGCCCATCCAAGCCACACTGGCCTAATGAAGGAGTCCAGCATGTCAGGGCTGGCTGAGCCTCTATCAGTGACCACGAGCTGGGACTTTATCTTAGTGAACTAAAATAAACTGGAAAGACAAGCGCCGGCCTGTGGACACTTCATAAGGGCATGCACGGGTACATTCTTTGGCAGAGGGAGCACATTTTTGATTTGCCAGGTCACTCTGTAACAAACAGCCTTATCTCAGCGCTCAGGTCAGGAGTGCTCAAGGAGCTGTCCGCTGGGTGGGGGGGGGGGGGGGGGGGGGGGTGGGATGTGGGTGTGGGGGTGGTGGTGGGGGGGTTAGAACCCCCCCGGAGGATACAAAGGAAATCCTCTGAATGTTATCAAGCAGCCCAGAGGCTGGGGCACTGCTGGAAGGTACACAAACACAGGGAAGTGAGCGCATTTTCCACGAACACGCCGAGTCCACAGAAACCCAGGTCTGTTCTGTTCTGTGTCACTGTGCAATCAGTAACAGAGAGGGGGGGGGGGGGGGGGGGACAGGGACAGAGTATGTGAGGGAGGGAAAACAATGAAACGCAGAGAGGGAAGGGAGGGGGGGGCTCGGGTGTTTGGGTTGGGGGGGGTGTTTTCAATCACGCACGGCAAAGGAAAACTTTCCATTGGTCAGCACGGGGGGAGGGAGGGGGGGGGGGGGGGGGGGGAGTGCGCAGGTAAGCAGGTGACCGTTCAGCTCTGATGGATTTCCTCCCCCAGAAAAGGGAGTAGGCAGACCAACAGAATGCCTTTGAGCTCCGTGTCTGAAGTAAAAAGGCAAAACAACAGCAGGAACTGTGCAAAGAAAAACAAGAAGAAACGGCTTCCTCCCTCTCAGAAAGCTACTTCCTTATAGCATTAACATATCAAACACACACACACCAAAATAAACTTTTTTTAAATGGACATTTGAGGTTCTACCTCATTCTAGAAGTTCTCCCAACCCTTGACGTTGGAAAGTTCCAGACCTACCTCTTTGTCGGTCTTGAGCAGGCTGTCTGACGAGGGGATTCCCAGCGTGACCCCCAGGGGCTTGACCACAGCATTGGCCACATCGCGGCCCACTGTCGGGGGATAACTGTGCAGAACACTCAGGTGACCATGGTCGCTCTGCACCAGCAGGTGCAGGGACCTCCACTCTGAGTACATGATGGTGTGGGTGACTACTGCGTCCGGTCGCTCCCTGACCACAAAGAAATGAGGTTGAGAAGGTCTAGTTTCACTGGGCTATGATGACAGTGACAGGGAAAGACAGCTTCCACTTAGATGGTTGACAGTAACACAAATCACAGGGCAAATGTATGAGTTATAAATCCATTTGAAGAAGCAATAGTGGAGGGATCTAGACTAACTTCAATGGTGGAGCATTGCTGTGTTAAGCAGTTAAAGGTCATCTTGAGATCAGTTATATAGTAAGTTAACCGTTACTTCACACAGTCTCTAAGTAGCTCCTATTGTCCTTTCAAACGAGGTTTACCTTCCCTGTGGCTAAATAAGAAATAATAATAATAATAGCACTTAACTAGCAAGTTTGCAAGTAAGTTAAGAGGAAAATAACACAGTTAATTTAAAACAGGAGGTCTAGAAACGACATAATAACAGATGTGGAGTTCAAGATCACAAGAAGAAACAGAGAGATATAAAAGATAAGAGTCCTCTCAGATAAGAGCTTTAGGAAGGTAGTTAGACAGGAGAATAAAACAAAGATAAAGATGATGAAGCAGAAACACTGTTATAGTAAAACACCAGAGGACTTGTTGATGTTAGCTTACCTAGCCGTTAGCTTTTCGCACACTAACTCCACTAATACTAAAGGAAATTATCTTAAAACTTTCACTATCTACCCAACAACTTCACCTTCAGGGTGTTTTAATACCAATAATGTTGCTTTATTAAGAAGCTGGTGAGCTGCTGAGTCCTGCTAAGCAGACTGTCAATGTCATGTATTTGTTGTTAGCTAGTTAGCTGGCTAGCTAGCATTAGCCAGTTCCATTGGAAATGATCGGCAGCCTAGCTAACAAGCTAACAGATATCAGGGTAATCCTGGAGCCAGTTATCTTGATAGAAGAAGCCTCTCTGAATACCCCCAACATCTAGATAACATCTCTCTAACTAGACCACAGATGACAGATAATTCATATATATTATATATATATGATATTACTGATCTATCAAGATGATTCAGTTAGAAGATGAAGGCATCTGAACACTGAGCTAGCATGCTAACAGCAGCGCTAATGTCATTAGTAAAGCTGGGTTAAAGTCACTTACCTGGGTTCAGGGTTGTCATGACATCAGTTTTCTACAGGATAATGAAGATAGATAATGAAGATAATGAAGATAATGAAGATCTCACTGACTCTGTCACTGAGGCATCAGAGGCATCTCTCATGCAGAAATACAGTCCGCAGCGACGTCATCCGGTTTGACAAGGCTCTGCCTCTCCCTGCCTCCCTGCCTCTCTGCCTCTCCCTGCCTCCCTGCCTCTCTGCCTCTCCCTGCCTCCCTGCCTCCCTGCCTCTCTGCCTCTCTGCCTCCCTGCCTCTCCCTGCCTCCCTGCCTCTCCCTGCCTCCCTGCCTCTCTGCCTCTCCCTGCCTCCCTGCCTCTCTGCCTCTCCCTGCCTCCCTGCCTCTCTGCCTCTCCCTGCCTCCCTGCCTCCCTGCCTCTCTGCCTCTCCCTGCCTCCCTGCCTCTCTGCCTCTCCCTGCCTCCCTGCCTCTCTGCCTCCCTGCCTCCCTGCCTCTCTGCCTCTCTGCCCCTCTGCCTCTCTGCCTCTCTGCCTCTCTGCCTCTCTGCCCCTCTGCCTCTCTGCCTCCCTGCCTCTCTGCCTCCCTGCCTCTCTGCCTCCCTGCCTCTCTGCCGCTCTCCCTCTCTCCCTCTCTGTCTGCCTCCCTGCCTCTCTGCCTCCCTGTCTGCATCCCTGCATCTCTGCCTCTCCCTGCCTCCCTGCCTCCCTGCCTCTCTGCCTCTCTGCCTCTCTGCCTCTCTGTCTTAGTTAGTATTAAACTGATTCATTGAGTTTTAAGTTTGGATTCAATCAGGTTAGAAAGGGGTATGGGTGAGGTTGGCACTGTCTGTTGTGAATACTGAATACTGATATTGAAAACATTGTGGATTGTCAATAAGAAAGAAAAAAATAGTATCCCTCCCTCCTTTCATCCTTCCCTCCCTCCCTCCCTCCCTCCCCCCCCCCCCTCTCCCTCCCTCTGTTTTAATGTGATCCTGTGGCCTGTAGGGGGCGCCTCTCACACACAGATCATGAGGGATAAGGACAGCACATCAAACAGCAGGTGGAGACAGCCTTCCTTATGTGTTACTTCTAAACTGGTACTGTGCACAATGTAATGTTCAACTGTAGGCCTGTTAGACAGTAGGATTGTTTGACAAAAAACATTGTTCTAGGGGGGCTATATATTTTGTGTGTTGTCAATGGTAAATATATTCCTCTCAGACCAACTTCGCTGGAATTATTGTTATGTAAAGGATTGCATCATGGTTAATGCAACTGTATATATTATATAACATCACAATATTTGGCCTCCTTTGTTATTTTAGTCTGAATGTTTTTAAACATTTACAGATTAACCAAAGCCAATTATGATTTTCAAAACAAATATTGATGTCTCATCCCATAATTGCAGAGCTATAACAGCGAGGCTAAAATTCCTTATCAGCATTATCTGCCAGTGTACAATACATTGTTGATTTTAATTGAGTTACAATCTAGTCTAATCATCCAACTATTAAGTCTCATGTATTTTAGATTTATTGTTTGTGACTCTGTTCTTCTAAAACCCTACTTTAAAGAATCTTTCCAGTCATAGTTTGATACAAAGATATTGATGTGGCTATTTTTGAAAGTTGCATGAAACACATTGAGTTCCCAGTTACAGGAGAAGTATTGATGAATGGTCTTTCAGTGTGTGAAAGTAACAGCATGATGCACCATGTCCACCTCATTGATCCCATGTCACTTCTGAGGTGGGTGAACCTACTGGGAAAAAAGAGTATTTTTTAGAATTTGAAATATATTTTTTATTTTAATTTGACGTATTATTTTTCATTTAAAAAAAAATCATTTCTTAGCATCTATAAAATGAATTTGAATGTTGCTTTGAATGTTCGGTATCTTTGAATGAAAGGACACAAAAGATACACATGCTGAAAATGATCCTAGATTATATACATCAGACCAACATTGGCCTGATGCTATTGCTAGTTTTTTTCCACAAAGCGAATGTAACAAAACATGTGATTTGTTGGACTTGCAGTAAGTTGAAGCGATGAATGACAGTGAACCAGATTTGGTCCTGTTTGCCCTTGGGTGTATTGTGATTCGGATGTGCAAGCACGCGTGGGGTTAAAGGCCTGTCATATAAATCAGGTGAAATCACTTCAGAGGTGAAAACATGCATGATGCCTGTATTAGGGATGTGAAGAGGAATCCATGGATGTTATTCCACTAGAGTACAACGCCAGCTAACAAACTCCTTTCTAGTTAAACCTCTTACTGATTTAATTAAGTATTTTTTTTTAAGAATAAATATACACAGACATAACATACCAAACACATTTGAACCAGACAGTTAACATGTTTGTCAGGCTTCTTCTGATTGTTTTTCATTGGATCTGTTTCCCCAATGGAAAATCACTTTGACTTCTGGTGTTTGAAATGTGTTTTTTTATTATTTTTTATTAGAAGAGTTCAAGAACAGAAAATCTATTTTCCAGCCTCCACTGTTGAAACAAAGCATTTTCTGCGAACATAAAAACAGTTCCAGTTTGTCTTCTACAACTTGTTCCTTGGTCCCCATGAGTCATTTTTGTAGGTCGCATTCAGAATGACTATCATTTGGGTCGGACTCATGAACCGAGAGAACATTTCATTTAAGAACATTTCGGTAAAGAACATTGGATGAGAACATTTAATCGAAGGAGATTTTCAGTTAACATCTTAAATATTTGAAACATGTATCTATTGAGTCCAAAAGCCTGCCTGCAAATATAAGAGATTACTAATCTCCTGGTTCACCTGTCCACTCTGAGTTCGTTTACGGTTTATTGTCTGGCATTTAGCCAGCCTCTCTGGACTCTCTGTTCTGTGTATACAGTCCTTTTAATTCCCTCATAAAGCTTTTAAAACCATCCTAATCATACATAATTGATCTGCTTTTTCACTTATGTCCTACATTTCTCATTCTCATTATTACTTAAATGGATGCTTCTAAGGCTTGAGAGTGTCCAGAACTTCTGTCTTTCATTGTAAAAACAATTTAGTTTTGCAGCACGGGTAAGAGCGATCACCATTATTAAGGAAATGTCGGTTATTTTTGTCTTACATGGCAGGTTTGATCTTTAGCACGTGCTATTGTGCTAACAGACATGATTGCTTCCAATCGTTCCACAGTCTTCCATAATTTGATTCGAATAATCTCCATGACCGAAACTCATCCATATATATTTGGACCAATAGACAGTCATTTTCAACTGCCTGTTTTGTCTTCTGTATACAACCACAATACTAGGATATTTCAAGTGATGAGATAAGCAATTGTTTATAAATGTTATAACATACTTTAACTGGAGATAAGGCTGCTGTGTGTCAATAAGCCTTTACGCCGAAAAAACATATTTGTTAGACTTTATGTCCACATAGTATCTGACTGGCATTCAGCCAGCAATGCATTTGGTGATCTTTGCTTTAGGAAACTCCATGAAGCCGGTTCTCGTCTCCCACACCGCTCTCTGCTTTAGTTTATGTTACTTGTGTCTTGGACGAGTCTTTCCCTCTAAAACCCATTTCTCTTGAAACACTTCATTAAAAAAGAAAAAAGAAAAAGACAGTAGGTTTTGTTCAACCACATGTGATCCACGTGGTGGAGTGGAGAAATGACTTCCTCCAGGACAGCTTCAGAGAGTATGGCTGACAAGCTGCTCTCTCAGTGGGCTGAATCTTATTGGACACGTGTCTCTTTTCTTCTGAAATGAGTTCACTGAAAGGTCCAGAACAGACACAAACATGCAGTGATAATGTTACTTTGAAAAAACGTCAACGTTTTCTTGCATTACATTAAAGAAATCCACAAGTTGAATCAATCTGATCTTTATGCCAGATAACACAATATACAGTTTAACCATGCATGCAACTATATAGTCATTGTGCAAATGACCCATGCTGGTTAAACACTGGACTAGGATTTTTTTTACTATTCTGTAAAATAGCATTGAGAGTTTTTTTTTTTCAGTCTGAATGCACAAGACACAGACTGACAGCATTTTGGTCTGTGGTTTCAACCCTGATTATATTCAACAGACTTCTACTGCTTCATAGAATCAGGTAACCTTTAGACGCTGATTCTATAGATGAGTCATCAGAAGCTAATTTTAGAGTCAATTCTGCTTTTGATTGGCCTTGAAGTAGACAATTACATGGAATGTGAAACAAAGACAAGATTAGAAATGCATTCATCAAACCACGCCTTTACACAGATACAGCCGAATTCTAATACAGCTTGATCATGTCATACATTACAACCGGGAATTCTATTTGTTTTCGAGTTCTTTGAATTCATACACAATAGAAGGAGGAGAAAAAAAATCTATGATACATGTGAATGCATGTGATTCACAGGATTGGCATCCAAGGACGGAATGCGTTGAACAGGTTTGTTAGCCGACACTACCGATGTCTTCAGAGTGAACATGGAGAGCAAAACTGTTCCTGTATGTTTGACCTTTTTCCAATCGAGTGGGAAGTGTCTGTTTCAGACACAGAAAACTGAAGAAGACAACATGGCCTCCTTCTTTGGTCTACAGGAGGGATCAACATTACCTGGCCACTGGTATTGGGCTGGCTGAAAAGTCTACAACTGAGAACTGACAACTGCTTTGAGCTCAAGAGAGTTTCTATGAACTGTCATGATCCGTAACTGTGTTGATAAGGAGACCAGACCTTGTATCACCGGGGGAAAAGGAGAATACAGCATACTGACAATCAAATGCTTTATTTGCTTGCTTGTTCTTCTGGAAGGCTGAAGAATGTGTTATTTTGTTTGAATTATTTTGGATATTTGGGTTGGGATACACAGGGTTGTAAGGTTGCAAGTTTCAGAAGTCCTTAAATGAAAATAACGGTGTGATCTGACATTCTGTAATTGCTCTGTGACCCAGCAGCAGCACTATATGGAACCTCAGCAATTTTTGGGGGGTCTCTCCATGTTGCCTTGGTGACTAGCCTTGGCCTTTTAGATCCTGGACAGCTGTTATTGGACAGTACAGCTCAACGTTTGCGAATCACTTTGGTCAAATAAGTTTAGTCAACGTTGAGATTATGTCCGTCCTGAACTGACTTCTGTAAAGATGTAAAGAGTAGAGATTATGATTGTCCTGACAAGGCCCATCGACCTATCTATTGAAAAGCGAAGAGATTATAAAGATATTACCACGACTGACATACTTGTAAAAGCACGGGTTCAGGACGATGCTGAACTCTTTCTAGCTTTAATTCTTAAAAAAAAAAACAGGAAATGCTGCAGGAAACACACATTGGTAGATATTCTACTTTAAAAAAGAAAAGTCAAACAAGAAAAGCAGTCTTTGAAGTGTTTTTTTTTTCCTTCAGCACATTTTGTGATTCACTGTGGCTGTTTCCAAATTCCTTGCCATCTGTAAGAATGTGATACCTCTCTTTAGTACAATGAACTGGAAATGGAAGCTGTGTTTTATATAATCCCCAAATCCATCCAACTCTCACATCCTATCATGCAAATGTGGTTCCGTTTGAAGGGAATCCGCATCCCAACCATATGCCTGAGCTGTTTAAGATACAACAATTTATTATGCATGCATTGCACCAGGCTTATGGTAATAAGGTATTAAATTAGTGCTGGACATTATTGCTCTTCTATATAATTTCTGTTCAAGAGATTTTCATAAAAGTCACATAAAGAATAAGGAACCAGATTGTATAGCAGATGAGTTCACCCACTATAACTCTGGAATATTATTCGATGGTATAGATCGCTGTCAATGCCCATATAAAATAATAGCTCACAGCCACTGGCTCTGAAGTGGACTTGCATTCAATTATTTTGCTGTTGGCTCTTTTAAATTGATTCACAACAAGTCTATTTGTGCTCCATAGCATCCACTCAACTTGCCCAAATGAGGTGAGAGGTCTTGTTTCAGAGCTCGGTTCTCTGAATGACTTCAGTTCAGGTTATTTTACAGTATGTGACTTACTAGTGTTAGATGAGGGATAAAAGATGTAGTAGGCCAACCTAATTACACAGAGGTTGTGTGGGCCAAAACACCCAAGAATGTGTAACACCAAGCAGATCAACATAATATTGCTTAACATTTTTCCCAAATGGTCGGGATACTGTTTAGGTTGTATTGAAAGTACAAGGCAGGCTTGTTAAAAGTGGCTGTGTAGACGATAGCTTCAAGATTTTAATGACAATGTCCCTGTGACGACTCTCAGAAAAATCCTTTAATCCACCTATTGAGATCGTAGGCAAGCCTGCTCGTTATGCATCCAGAGCTGATTGTGGTTATGATGTGAGAATCCCAGTTCTTTTCGTATTTAACCACTCATAGGGAAGGGTCACGTGACAGAGCTAAGGGCTGCTAACTGCACTCAGCTCTAACTGTACTCTCTCCCAGAGAGCACACAGAGAACTGTCAGTGTGATAGCGTGCACCAGATTACAGTCCAGCTCTCGTCAAACCTACGCATGAACTGAACCAATGCAGAACTCACATCTTCTAATCTCACCTGCCAATCTGCTGGGTTTTCCGTCTCTTACAAGAAGCCTGATGAAGCTGGCTGAAGTTCACAGAGGACCCACTCCCTTCTCGGAGGTGCCCGCCCCTTGATGCTTCTGCCACCCTTCACACAGTCTCCTCCCTAACAGAGACAGCTCTGCCACCCTTCACACAGTCTCCTCCCTAACAGAGACAGCTCTGCCACCCTTCACACAGTCTCCTCCCTAACAGAGACAGCTCTGCCACCCTTCACACAGTCTCCTCCCTAACAGAGACAGCTCTGCCACCCTTCACACAGTCTCCTCCCTAACAGAGACAGCTCTGCCACCCTTCACACAGTCTCCTCCCTATCAGAGACAGCTCTGCCACCCTTCACACAGTCTCCTCCCTAACAGAGACAGCTCTGCCACCCTTCACACAGTCTCCTCCCTAACAGAGACAGCTCTGCCACCCTTCACACAGTCTCCTCCCTAACAGAGACAGCCTCCCGGCTGGCCGTATCTCTGCTGTGTTACAGCCCACGGCAAAGACAACAGGTGGCGTTCTGAGACTCCAGGGAGTTTTGAGCTGGTCCTCCACAACCTGGTCTCCGGGGGTCAGATGGCTCAACGGTTAAGGCGTTGGCCTCGTGATCGGAAGGTTGTGAGATCGATCCCCGGTTGTGGCTATGTGACCTTGTGTCCTTGGGCAAGGCACTTCACCCTACTTGCCTCAGGGAGAATGTCCCTGTACTTACTGTAAGTCGCTTTGGATAAAAGCGTCTGATAAATGTAAATGAGTCACAGTGGAAACTTTCAAGCCTTCTTGCGGCATCCAGAGCGCGGCGCAAACACCTACACCTTCCTGCCATGGCACCCTGCCCAGGTCCCTCTAGAGCTACTTCACTGTCCCCTCACCTGTACCCAGCCCGCACACGCCTACAGACCAGCCTCGCAACCACACGTCTGCAAACACCCTGAAAGTGCGGCGTGATCTTCTGAAGACGTTTCCTATTTGATCCCTTCTGTGCCTTTATCTAGACTGACGTTAACCTTATTGCTTGGTATTCGATTGACCATATGTGTACTGTAATAGAGCCACAGAGCATTGAATCCCACACAGGGTTAGGAACAGGTTGTAGGTAGACATGCGTCGTTTGATGATGGATGATGAGACGCTTCTAAAGGCTGAGAGAGCGCTATGGACCTGCAACCACCGTGTGTGTGTGTGTGTGTGGGTGGGTGAGTGCTTTTGTGCGCCAGAGCCAAGTGTGTGTGTATGCGTGCCTGTGTATGGTGTGAACCTGTTCTGTTTATTTGTGGGTGTGTATGTGTTGGGGGGGTGGGGGGGGTGGGGGGGGGGGGGGTGGGGGGGGGTGGGGGGCTATCACACTGTTTCCAGTAACACTCATTATACTCGGTGAGGCACAGACTGATTGGCCATGCCACATATTAACTCTTAATTCCATTGTATTGAGAGAGATTAAATTCGAACATTAATAAACGTTTTTCATGACTAATTAATGTTTTGCACCTTGCCAAGAATCATCCTCTTCCTACACTAATTCTAACTGGTCCAATTAATCATGCAAAAAGTAATTAGCATAGCATGATGTGCTTTAAAGCCACTTTGAGCTCCCAGGGGATTTGAGCTTTTGTTTTCTCGAAACAAACAGAAAATTAGTCAAGGGTAGTAGTCGCTTGATGCTGAGGCACGTAGCACAATGCTAATGACTGGGGATTCTGTTGGGCTGTGTTTGAAGGAAATGACAGCAGTATTCACACCCTGAGCAGATGAAGGATGCTGTCTTTCTGCAGTCAAAGCCTTCCAGAGGAGCAGAGAGAGAGAGAGAGACTGAGAGAGAGAGAGAGACTGCGAGAGAGAGACAGAGAGAGAGAGAGACACAGAGAGAGAGAGAGAGAGAGAGACACAGAGAGAGAGAGACTGAGAGAGAGAGACAGAGAAACACAGAGAGAGAGAGAGAGAGAGAGAGAGAGACTGAGAGACTGAGAGAGAGAGAGAGACACAGAGAGAGAGAAACACAGAGAGAGAGAGAGAGAGAGAGAGAGAGAGACTGAGAGACTGAGAGAGAGTGAGAAAGAGAAAGAGAAAGAGAGAGAGATAGGGAGAGAGAGATAGAGACAGACCAAGGAGAGAGAGCATGGCGCATAACATGACTAAATGTAGAGAAGCGATTTTGTGTACACATCTGATTTTCCACTATCTCACATGGAAATTAATTTAGCTTAATGAGCATTATTAGGCTCAATAAGAACTGCACCTTATTTTAGAAGAACGCTCACATATTTCTTTACAGGAACCAAAATATCCAATTAGGACAACAAAACGATGCCCTTATGTGATTGTTAGTTTAAAGTTAAACCGAAATGTCCATGCAGACTACCAGACTGTAAACAAGTCTACTGTGTGAAGCTGGTAATGGTGATGACCCTGGCTCTGGAGCACAACCTATTATGATGACCCCATTTCAACAAGCAGTCTCATATACCCTGGTGATGTCCTAACGACATTTCATATCATCTCATTTCACGGACCATCTACAGTATGCAGTCTGATAACTGGCTCTCAGTTCAGTTCATGCTGACCCTGGCCTCTGCTGCCTCTACTGCCTCTGCTGCCTCTGCTGCCTCTACTGCCTCTGCTGCCTCTGCTGCCTCTGCTGCTCTGCTGCCTCTGCTGCCTCTGCTGCCTCTGCTGCCTCTCTGCTGCCTCTGCTGCCTCTGCTGCCTCTCTGCTGCCTCTGCTGCTCTGCTGCCTCTGCTGCCTCTGCTGCCTCTGCTGCTCTGCTGCTCTGCTGCCTCTACTGCTTCTGCTGCTCTGCTGCCTCTACTGCCTCTGCTGCCTCTGCTGCCTCTGCTGCTCTGCTGCCTCTGCTGCTCTGCTGCCTCTACTGCCTCTGCTGCTCTGCTGCCTCTGCTGCTCTGCTGCCTCTGCTGCCTCTGCTGCCTCTCTGCTGCCTCTGCTGCCTCTGCTGCCTCTCTGCTGCCTCTGCTGCTCTGCTGCCTCTGCTGCCTCTCTGCTGCCTCTGCTGCCTCTGCTGCCTCTGCTGCCTCTGTCTCTGCTGCCTCTGCTGCCTCTGCTGCCTCTCTGCTGCCTCTGCTGCTCTGCTGCCTCTGCTGCCTCTGCTGCCTCTGCTGCCTCTCTGCTGCCTCTGCTGCTCTGCTGCCTCTGCTGCCTCTGCTGCCTCTGCTGCCTCTGCTGCCTCTGCTGCCTCTGCTGCCTCTGTCTCTGCTGCCTCTGCTGCCTCTGCTGCCTCTCTGCTGCCTCTGCTGCCTCTGCTGCCTCTGCTGCCTCTGCTGTCTCTGCTGCCTCTGCTGCCTCTGCTGCCTCTGCTGCCTCTGCTGCCTCTGCTGCCTCTCTGCTGCCTCTGCTGCCTCTGCTGCCTCTGCTGCCTCTGCTGTCTCTGCTGCCTCTGCTGCCTCTGCTGTCTCTGCTGCCTCTGCTGCCTCTGCTGCTCTGCTGCCTCTGCTGCCTCTCTGCTGCCTCTGCTGCCTCTGCTGCCTCTGCTGCCTCTCTGCTGCCTCTGCTGCCTCTGCTGCCTCTGCTGCCTCTGCTGCCTCTACTGCCTCTGCTGCCTCTGCTGCCTCTGCTGCCTCTGCTGCCTCTGCTGCCTCTGCTGCCTCTGCTGCCTCTGCTGTCTCTGCTGCCTCTGCTGCCTCTGCTGTCTCTGCTGCCTCTGCTGCCTCTGCTGCTCTGCTGCCTCTGCTGCCTCTCTGCTGCCTCTGCTGCCTCTGCTGCCTCTGCTGCCTCTCTGCTGCCTCTGCTGCCTCTGCTGCCTCTGCTGCCTCTGCTGCCTCTACTGCCTCTGCTGCTGTAGTCTCGTTAATGAACATTTCCCAGGCAGGGGTGTGTGTGTGTCTGTGCTGTTCGACTGCGAAGGAGGAAGCCATGCGACCACAACGCAGCGTTTCTCTGAGCAGCAGCAGCAGCAGCAGGTTCTTGCAGCAGTACAGGGACACTGAGGGCTGCTGGAGGGAAAGACACACGCTCTGAGAAGTTGATGATGAAGTCCTTTTTCTGCACCAGGTGGTCAAAAACCATAAATGTCAGAGGATGCACTCGCTCTAAAGTTAAATGTCAAACTCCTCTATGGTTCCACGGTAACATGTAGGCTACTCTAAGGGGGATTTGCACCTTAATTTCTGCATTGTCATATATATATATATATATATTATTTTTTTTACATAATTATATATGTTTACAGTTACTTTTCACGTTATTGAAAATCACAATAATATTTGGTTCTTGTTTAATTTAAGTGCAAGTAAATCAAACATGTAATATTTTAGTGTTAAATTTGTGCTAACCTAGTTAGCAGAACCAAACGAACATCATGAAGTTGTAGCGTTTGGTACCCTGACATCTCCTGCATGCACTGACTTCCAGAGGTCTATGATCCATCAGCATCACCCAAATGTGGAATATATTCAACCATGTAGACGTAGTTCATTTAATTGCAGCAGCCTAAATATTTGATATTAAGTAAATTAGATCTGTAGCTCAAAACGTTCTTCATAAATGGAGTTTTATCCGTACGTCAGAACCATTTCCAGCTCCACTCAGAGTTGCCTCAAGGCTCCGTAATTAACTCTAGTCAAGCGCGCCTAAACATTTTTGACGTTTTTCCTAGTCCAGAATTAACTGTCACAGCAGAAAAAGAAAGTAACCATCTTGTCACATTGGGTTTATTCAAGGGTTGTGGAACGCTTGTCTATTTCTCTCCATCATTCTCCTCTCAGTGATGTCTCATGATCAGGTGGGATGATGGGAAATATGACAAGGAATATACCTGCTGTTTCAGAGCAGGGGTGACTTGGTCCTGGAGACGCTAGTCTGTTAGAATCAGTCTGTGTGGCTATCAGATGGGCAGATGGGGTCTCTTCTCCTGTTCTGTAACTTTCTCAGTCATGCACCAACAAAAAATAAATAAATACTGGTAATACTTCAAATATGTGAATTCACACACTCAGATATATGCACTGCTGTGCATCCAGGACAATCTTTCTGGAGTGACGTTGACGAAAAGAGTTAAGTTATGGAATGTATGTTGTTTTAGACAGACAGATGAAAGTACTGCTTCTACTGAATTCCTGGGAAATCTGGGAGTCTGGCTTTTTAATGAGCGGGGGGAAGTTGACCTTAAATATCTACCTACACACCGTTTAAGGAAATGACTCAACCAATGCTCCAGAAACCGTTTAAAGTTGGTTTCATTTATGGCAAAAAATACAGGCTTTCAATCATTCCCTCATCTTCTCCTCTGTGAGAAATACCGTCTTGCTTGTAGTCATGAAAGGGGCAGCTTATATTTTAGTTACATTCCAGAGCAAAACATTTGGATGTGCTTCCAGACAGCTGACATTAAGCACAGCACAGTAATTTCATGCAACCTCACATATCATTACCTTGCTGTAATTATGGCACATATTCTATGTATCACTGAGAGTGAAAAGAATGCCAAATTAGCATCCGTCTACTGTGTCTCTAACTCGCACAGCGCACTCTGATGCTCCATAAAAGTATGTGATTCAATTACCCGGAGAAAGCACTCACGTTTTATATGACAGGTCCTGACGTACGCCTCAGACATGAATTCCCTCAGCGCCAGCAACTCTTCTGAGATGGCCTGAGTCAGGCTGTTCAGGTCTAGAGAGACAGACAGACTGGATCAGGTCTAGAGAGACAGACAGAACTGGATCAGGTCTAGAGAGACAGACAGACTGGATCAGGTCTAGAGAGATAGACAGACTGGATCAGGTCTAGAGAGACAGACAGACTGGATCAGGTCTAGAGAGACAGACAGACTGGATCAGGTCTAGAGAGACAGACAGACTGGATCAGGTCTAAAGAGACAGACAGGCTGGATCAGGTCTAGAGAGACAGACAGAACTGGATCAGGTCTAGAAAGACATACAGACTGGATCAGGTCTAGAGAGACAGACAGACTGGATCAGGTCTAGAGAGACAGACAGACTGGATCAGGTCTAGAGAGACAGACAGACTGGATCAGGTCTAAAGAGACAGACAGGCTGGATCAGGTCTAGAGAGACAGACAGACTGGATCAGGTCTAGAGAGACAGACAGATTGGATCAGGTCTAGAGAGACAGACAGAACTGGATCAGGTCTAGAGAGACAGACAGACTGGATCAGGTCTAGAGAGACAGACAGACTGGATCAGGTCTAGAGAGACAGACAGACTGGATCAGGTCTAAAGAGACAGACAGGCTGGATCAGGTCTAGAGAGACAGACAGAACTGGATCAGGTCTAGAGAGACAGACAGAACTGGATCAGGTCTAGAGAGACAGACAGAACTGGATCAGGTCTAGAGAGACAGACAGACTGGATCAGGTCTAGAGAGACAGACAGATTGGATCAGGTCTAGAGAGACAGACAGAACTGGATCAGGTCTAGAGAGACAGACAGACTGGATCAGGTCTAGAGAGACAGACAGACTGGATCAGGTCTAGAGAGACATACAGACTGGATCAGGTCTAGAGAGACAGACAGAACTGGATCAGGTCTAGAGAGACAGACAGAACTGGATCAGGTCTAGAGAGACAGACAGAACTGGATCAGGTCTAGAGAGACAGACAGAACTGGATCAGGTCTAGAGAGACAGACAGACTGGATCAGGTCTAGAGAGACAGACAGAACTGGATCAGGTCTAGAGAGACATACAGACTGGATCAGGTCTAGAGAGACAGACAGATTGGATCAGGTCTAGAGAGACAGACAGAACTGGATCAGGTCTAGAGAGACATACAGACTGGATCAGGTCTAGAGAGACAGACAGATTGGATCAGGTCTAGAGAGACAGACAGAACTGGATCAGGTCTAGAGAGACAGACAGACTGGATCAGGTCTAGAGAGACAGACAGACTGGATCAGGGTAGTGTTTGTGGTTCAGCTTCATATTCAGCGCTGCATCCTTTCAGTGTAACAATGTGCCATGTTACAGGATGCAAAACCAATAAGTAGTGAAATGTAATATGTACGGTGTGGAACAAACTGCAGTGTTGTGGGCCGAGCAGCGTGATTGGAGGTAGAGGAAGGTGAACATGTGATTTGTGTGCGCTGTGACAGAGGTTTAAGAACAGCCCATCCCACAGTGCATTAAGACACACCCACAGATGCACTATCCACTGTCTCAAGTCAATACAACCTACTTGGCCAAGAGAGATTGCTAACCAGTTAGCCAGCCAACCAGGTGACAAGATATACATCAATACACTCTGTACTTAACAGTTAGCCAGCCCATAGACAGACTCCTACTGCCACTTCAGCGCTCTCCACTCAACATGAATGAGACGGCAACATTTCCATTTGTCCTTGGGGGACAATGATAGCTGCTGCCTGTGTTTAGGTCCACATGTAAATATGTCTTACAGAAGGACAAATGTTTTTGATAGATGTAGAAATTTGTTTGAATAATATGAATTGGCACGCTCATGTTTTCGATCACAAAGGAAGTGATGCGATGATGCTTGTTTCTCATACTGTATACTCAGTACTGTATGTATGATTATGTTGGCTACATACTTAGTATTCCTCAAACTGGAATACCATTGTGTGAGAAAAAACAATGACCTTGTTGTGTATAAATATATTCATATGTTCTTTCCAAACATGAATTTCATAACCTACCTTCGTCTTGCTGATCGGGACTAATGTGGATGTTCAAATCTTCTGTCTTCATTTCTCTTCACTGTTTCATCCAGACAAGGTTGCTCATTCCCAGCCTGTTTTCAGCCAATACAATAATAATACAAAACTGTCTGTTTAGCAGCTGCTCAAAAAATCCCACCGCTAACTTTCCTTTCAACTAACTGATGGCTTCAAGGCACAAAACTGAACTCCCACGCGTTTAACTGAGGGCAAAAATTCCCTTGTTCTGTATCTGCAGTCCACAGTAGTCTATGTACAGTCAGTGTAGGCCACAGTAACCGGGAGGTAGCTTACACCACTGGCTGTGTTTGAGCTCAATCTTTTCAGCCTTCTCAGGTGTTTTTTCAGGTGTTTTCCCTCACTAAAAGTGCGGTGTGTACTTTGTGTAGTTTGCTTGGTAAAAGCCTGTTATTTGATCCTAACATCACAACCGAATAAGGTAAAAGGGATTTCATGTATACAGCATCCTCATCTTGGAACGCCTCCCAGAATGATGTTTTAAAATCAAAGATGAAAGAAGTTGAAATGTGTTGTTTTTGAAATGTGTTGTTTTAAACTTGTGTCATTCTTTTACTCTACTAAATTCACTAGATTAGTTGTTCATGTTGGAATTACATGACACAATCACTTGGTGTTTCATATCTTTACCAGGACTCTCGTAAATAGAGACCATACTGAATACGGTAGCGATACGGTAGCAATACGGTAGAGATACAGTCGAGATACAGTCGAGATACAGTGAAGACACAGTCGAGATACAGTGAAGACACAGTAGAGATACAGTAGAGATACAATATAGATACAGTAGAGATACAGTGAAGATACAGTAGAGATACAGTGAAGACACAGTAGAGACACAGTAGAGATACAGTAGAGATACAGTGAAGACAGTAAAGATTTAGTAGAGATACAGTGGAAACACAGTAGAGATACAGTGAAGACACAGTAGAGATTTAGTAGAGATACAGTAGAGATACAGTAGAGATTTAGTAGAGATACAGTAGCGACACAGTAGAGATACAGTAGAGATACAGTAGAGATACAGTGAAGATACAGTGAAGACACAGTAGATATTTAGTAGAGATACAGTAGAGATACAGTAGAGATTTAGTAGAGATACAGTAGAGATTTAGTAGAGATACAGTAGAGATACAGTAGAGATTTAGTAGAGATACAGTAGAGATACAGTAGAGATACAGTAGAGATACAGTAGAGATACAGTAGAGATACAGTAGAGATACAGTAGGCCTGCTCCAGCTTTCGCAGAACCTCCCTTCTGTTTTCAGACTAAAAGGAAAGTCAGAATGGTTGTTAAAATGTAAAAAGTAAAAGGTAGGTTTTTAGTCAGAAGGCTCTGACACAGTATGAGACAACCTCAACACCTGTCAATCAAATATCTCCACTGGCAACCGCCAGCAAGTCCCTTTGTGAAATGTTGAACTCCCCGTAAAAGCAAATAGGTGACGTAGTTTTCTTTTGCTGCAAAGTTGTCTAAAAGGTCACCACTGGACCATAACATGTTGCAAAGTGCTTTTTGGAACTTTGTAAAATTCACTTTGACGTTGTAATTACAAAGGCAGCATTAGAAGCTGTTCAATGTTTGTGGTACATCTAGCACACCAGTTCTTGTGGGCCAGTGGAAATCTGCCAACACGAATCAAATGCCTAATTATTATAGGCTATTTCTGCAAGCAAGGGACTGTGTTGTATCAATTACATTTCCTACAGTATATGCGGAGAAATAACACCAATAAAATGAGCACAATCAAAACAGTATGCTCCTTTTGAACTAGACTTCATTTTATCTCAAACAAGTCATATCATCTCCATGACAACAGCTGTACTGGTAGCATGGACATATTCATGCAATGCCATGGCAACGTTCTCCAATTGAATTAAGCTGCACCTGTGCACATTACAGAGGGAGATAAAAGATAGAAAACCCAGTCTGCTTCCTCCGCCGCTGCTGTGCCCACTGATTCACATGGACATTGTGCTTATTTCTATTAAATTGTGTAAAACAGTGTCTCCATTTTTGTTTGTAAAATGTTGCTTTTTTATTTTTGAGTCAGTATTTTCCCAACATATTAATAAAAATCCTGCCAAATGAATAAATGTAAAATGTAAATCCTGTGCTGCATTGAAGTTGTTTCATGGTAACATTTTGGATGTGTCGACCATGACAAGGATCTGTGTTAATAATCCAGGAGGTGATCTGGGATCTGTTAGAGTTGACATTGTAAATATGTGAGCTTGTCTGAAAACAAGATGATGATGAAGACACACAGCTAGACTGGTGCTGTCAAAGTACAACCAGAAAGAACACAGACGTCTTATTCCATTGCTATATCGGCACCAGACAGTCATGTTGCTGAGCGGTTAGGGAGTTGGGCTAGTATGTTCCTGGTTCGAACCCTGACTGTGTCAACATGACGTTGTGTCCTTGGTCAAGGCACTTCACCCTACTTGCCTCAGGGGGGAATGTCCCTGTACTTGCTGCTAAGTCGCTCTGGATAAGAGCGTCTGATAAATGACTAAATGTAAATCTTGGTATTGATCCCACACAGTTTTCTTTACTGTACTGCTTCTAAAGTTAATTCAACAGTCGTTCATCATTTGTTCGTCGTATTTTTTGTAACTTTGATCCCGGAGTGAGGTGTTGAATAACAGTAGATTCTGTCAGCACTGTTGTTGTACTGTCGAAACTGTACAGGACCAACTCACTCTTCCAATGCTGCCACGAACAGAATACAGATATGAAGCTTTATAATCTGTTCATTTCATCGTCCACAGTCCAAACTCTCAAACGATTTCAGTTTTAAGTCTGAAAAATGTGTCTTTATTATATCGTTAAAAAAGATCCCTTTACAAATGCCACAATGGTAATCTGTTTCACCACGATTACTCATATGGTTGTGTTATGTAACGGTGCCATATTTGGTGTAGAAACCCAATTTGTATTATGAGTCATGCTGACTGATAACCTGTGGTAATGATGTGAAGGAGGTGGAGACTTGTACATTCCTGTAATTACAACACCTCATGCTAATTCAAACCGTCATCGATACTCATCTGGAAATCCTTATGAAGCAAAAGCAGGAGTAAAAAAAAGTATTATATGTAAATTATACATTTAAAAAAAACATCATGTACAAATTACCAGAAGTGATCCTGTTCAGTATTGCGTGACTTTATGGACTCTCCCCAGATCTAGATGTCTATTGGCAGATATGGACCGAGTGAAGGTGCACAGGCAGGCGTTGAGCCCTGATCAGACTCATTGATAACTTTGATGACATCCTGAATCCTTCCAGGAATGCAGAGGAGAAAGCGTGGCCTCTTGTTGCTGTTTCCCAGTAACATCGGCTCAAACAACCATTCAAGGACCGAGCCGCTCGGCCTTATGGGTAAGTCCCCCCTCCCCCCCCCCCACACCCCCAGACAGTGAAGCGGTTGGCGTTCGCTCGTGACCTCTGACCCCCGTCAACAGTGAAACGGTGTGCGGTACGTGAAGGCAGTGGTGGTGTGGATGTGCTGGGGGGGGGGGGGGTCAGGAGGAGGACCGGGGCTGAAGAGGAGGACGGTGGATGAAGGCGAGGAACCTTGATGGACGGAACAGGAGAGGAGGAGAGCAGCAGACAGCAGACTGCATGGTGAAACAATGGCAGGAGGCTACCCTGACTTCAGAGCAGGGTTGAATGTTCTTGATCTCAGGGGGGAGGCAGGAGGTGGGGGAGGGGAGGGAGGAGGGGGGGGACGGGAGGGAGGAGGGGGCCGCAGCTGATGTAGTAATATAATCATGTGGGATAAAAGCAAAAGCCTGTAACATGTACTGACACAAAGCTCACATCAAGAGCAGAGAAAGAAATGGGGAAAATGTTCTTCTGATTTAAAAAAAGCCGTGTTTCTTTTAAAATATTAATCATTCCATGAAAGGCTTTACACACATAACACCATCCATCCTGAATCCATAAGCAGGGCCTGTGTGTCGGTACACAGACTACTGCTAAATAACACCTCCTGTTCGGCCTTTTTTCAAAGGCAAGCACAAAACAACGCTGGCACACATTTGCGGCTGTGTGTGTTTGAGTGTGTTTGTGTGGGCATGCGTGCGCGTACGTGTGTGTGTGTGTGTGTGTGGTGGGACTTATTTTTCACTTTTCACCAACTTCCTGTGAGTCATCAGGGTAGCAGGAAATGCTTCACAGCTGTACCTTATTTTTCATGTGAAAACACGGCTTAATGCACGCTGAGAACAAAAGCAGGAATCCAGTCCAATGTTTTGCTTCACTTGTAAATTCCTGCTCACCGACTCAATTTGCTTGGCTATTCAATGACAAAGTGCAGTTATAGAGGAGTTACATAATCTTTGCTTATTTAAGTGTGTCAGAAGCCCAGAGTGGCTTATGTAACTTTACAAGATGGTGCAAATCTTTAGATCTACTTTCATTTATCTAAAATTCAAGATACATCCTTGTATCTGATGGAAATGGCCTCTCAAAGAAGAAGTACACTTGATTATGCAGCATAAGATTAGTTCCTGTCAAGTGAAGTTGTCTGACGAATCTTTAATCACCAATAAAAAAATACAACACTTCGTCTACGTTTCAAGGATCCGAAATAGGTGCTGTGCAACGAGAAAAGCAGTTTCGTCCAAATTCATGCAGTCCTTCAATCCAGAATGATTCATGTTTGACACATACTTCGAAGTAGAGAAGATGATTTGGTGATAGCCATCTTGATTTGCCTTCAACATATTATCATCATACACTAGTCTTGTGTAGCCGCTTTAGAATGATTTGAAAGTTTCCAAACAGCCACTCTTCATGTGAAGTAAAACTATGATACAGTCAAGATAAACCTGTCATTCTGAATCCTTCTGGGTTAGTGGTAGGAATGTAGCTGGGCGTTACATAACCACAAAGTCATCCAGTTCAAGCCAATACCCTGAGCAGGATGGTAACAGGGGCCATGTTACTGCCTATTGTGCTGCTGGGACAGTAATGGTTCTGTATTTATAGTAATGTCATTAAAAACATTAACATTTGTGACTAGTAATGACGAAGAAAAGAAAAAATAGGTCATGCACACATCTGCTTTCTTAAGACGTCGGATTTACAAGCACGGAGGATTCTTTCACATTCCTCTCTGATTTGGATGTGGCTTTACGTGGATCTGGATTTGATTGCCACGGTCTGCTCATACTGTACATTCTCCACATGATTGCCTTTCATCAGGATGGTCGCGCTTTAATTGTTTTGGGTCAGATAATCCTCGTATTGTTTTGGTTCATTGTCGTCCCAGCCTATCGAGAGCTCCTCGCCACAGTAGCACCGGCCGGACACGGGAAGGCTTTTGGTTGACCAACAAACTCTTGCTTTCTTCTAACCCTTTCACCTCTCCATAGATTATGCTCTTGAAATCCCTTTAGAGTCCCATAACTGGTGGAGCCCTACATGTATTGTCAAGGTTGTGTGAGACAAGGCGAAGGCTTATTGTATTTTCTCCTGTTGGCTATTGTTGTGATGGGAGCAATCGCCCAGAGTGACTGGAGAGGGCCCTGATCCCACACTAAGCCCCACAATTAGGTTATTAGCTCCAGCGAGGTGTCAGCAGTGCTGGTGATACTATCTGATAAGTGGCTTGCTGGTGCCACTTCTCTGTTCTTCTGCCTGGGCTGGACACTCATAAAGACCCACAGACATTCACCGCTGGACAGCTGTAAAGATGAGGTTTTTACAGCAACATTAAAGTCTGGGTCCTTAAACTCACAAAGCTCTTCTGGGTTTGGCTGATTCTAATATCATACTGATGTTTAGTATCTTTTTTTTTTTTTTTTTTTTCAGGGAGAGTGCATATTAATCAACATTTACATGTAAATATGCCAGATTTAGCCACAAGGCTATTTTTCATCTGTAGTCCCTGGACAGATGTTAAAATGTCACCCTAAACATAGTCAAATATAATAAAAGTACAGTTTTATTACGAAGTAACATTTTAAATTCTAAAATCAATCAATCGGCAGACAATGTTGCAATGTAACAATCGTTACATTTTGGGTTTTTCCAGAGAGAGCACGGCAGGAATTTTATTCTGTTAGTCTCAGTTTCTGCGCAACATCAGATCCAGACCTCTTAATATACCTGATGGATTTCGAATTTTGAAATGCCTCGTGGTTTTTGGAAAGTATTATTTTTCTGATATTTTCAATCTTGAATGAGATTAAATTCCATGTCTTTTGGAAATTTCAATTTGATTTAAAAGCAATCCAATTGAAAATAGCAACGTTTAACCCAATTTGAACCGCTGCACAATCTGTTTTTCTGTGTAACACAATTACAGATATCATTGTCTACTTCCCCAGATTTCTATGCTTAGCTGTAGTTTCCATCACCAAGAGTCCTCTTCACGATCAGACTGGACATTTTCGGTGAACCTGAAATGAAAATCAAAATGGAAAAAGGAATCTCTTGGTCTGTCACAAGCGGTGTTAATTCACCGTCACATTAGAATAACCTGTGGTCCCTGGGCTGTGGACCCTGGGCTGTGGCCCCTGGGCTGTGGCCCCTGGGCTGTGGACCCTGGGCTGTGGTCCCTGGGCTGTGGTCCCTGGGCTGTGGTCCCTGGGCTGTGGTCCCTGGGCTGTGGCCCCTGGGCTGTGGCCCCTGGGCTGTGGTCCCTGGGCTGTGGCCCCTGGGCTGTGGCCCCTGGGCTGTGGTCTCTGGGCTGTGGACCCTGGGCTGTGGCCCCTGGGCTGTGGCCCCTGGGCTGTGGTCTCTGGGCTGTGGCCCCTGGGCTGTGGCCCCTGGGCTGTGGCCCCTGGGCGGTCTGAAGGATCAGTCTGCGTGTTTGTGATCTTCCAAAGCCCCGCCCCCTGCTCCTGACCTTTCGTATTTCATATAGAATGTTTGGTAAAGGTCACGATTGTTTTGGTTTCCCTTCGCTAGTTTTGATGTGCAATTGGAAATGCCTGGAGAACCGGTGATGTATAAATATTTCACTGTCGCTGTCCAAAAAATGTAAAGGGCAAGTAATCATGATGAAATGTAGTGTTCTCTATTAAGTGTTTGTTTTTTTAGGGGGGGGGGTTTCTAATCTAAGGATTTGATTGAATCCTAATTAACTTTCTTTTTTTTTTTTTTACCAAAAAGCAACAGTAAGTGTGTGTGCTTAAAGTCGACTGTAAGATTATCTGATTTCTTGTCATGGGAAAAAAAAAAGATACGAAAATTAGCATTAAAATGTTCATGTGTCAAAAAGAAATAAAAATAATTTACAAGTGTTGGCAGTGTTAATAACAACATACCGGCAGACCCACCCTGTGATCTGCTTTCAACAGCCATTAAAAATGATTTCTCTTTTTTTCCTTTCGCCTCAATGTGACAGTGACACACTGTTTGTTTTCAAGCTTATTTGATTTCTTATGAGATAGAATCTATTGAATCACATTGACTAAGCCCTTCTGAAGGAAATAAAATAGGCGTCTTAAGATCCACCTGTCCATTTTTTGCCATAGTGACATATCATGGGTTTACTGTATCTGCAGATTGGGTTTCAGGACTATAAAGACCAGCGTAACACACAGCTTCAGAGCAGAAACCACCTGTTCAGAGCAGAATGTATTCTTTTTCATCCCAAACCGAGGATTTAATGCATGTCATGTAATGCCTGTATGGCTGAGGAAACTCCAGAGGTTGTGGGATTTGCCCAGATTAGATTTATCAATCACACAGAGTGGATATGCCCAAAGCAACTGCTACCTGTGACAGGTGCAAGAAAGACTCCTCATGCAACGCACACGTCAGACGCTCCTTAACACACTGCGCTTCACTGTGACGCCGTGTTAAAACAGAAAACAAGAACAGGATGGAGCGAAAACAACCTTTAAATAAACATGTTCAACATTCCACTCTGGCGAATATTTTCTTTTGGCTTCTTCATTGCCATTGTCCCTCCCTCTCTCTCTCTCTCTTTCCCTCTCTTTCTCTCTCTCTTTCTCTCTCTCTATCGCTCTCTGTCTCGCTCCCTCTCTCTCTCTCTCTCTCCCTCTCTCTCTTTCCCTCTCTTTCTCTCTCTCTATCGCTCTCTGTCTCGCTCCCTCTCTCTCTCCCTCCCCCTCTCTCTCTCTCTCTCCCTCCCTCTCTCTCTCTCTCTCTCCCTCTCTCTCTCTCCCTTTCTCTCTCTCCCTCTCTCTCCCTCTCTTTCTCTCTCTCTCTATCGCTCTCTGTCTCTCTCTCTCTCTCTCTCTCCCTCTCTCTCTCCCTTTCTCTCTCTCCCTCTCTCTTTCTCTCTCTCTTTCTCTCTCTATCGCTCTCTGTCTCTCTCCCTCTCTCTATCCCTCCCTCTCTCTCTCTGTCTTTCTCCATATCTGTCTCTCTCTATCTCACTCTCTGATGTGCTTTTGCTTCTGAGGCTGGGCAAACTAGAACTCTCCAGCTAAGCTTCAGATGTGCTCCCCATCCCGATGAGATGGAACATTAATCAATTAGGGAAGCCCTTAAAGGATCTGAAGGAGACTGAGCCGCTCTCTCTCGCTCTCTCTCTCTCTCTCTCTCTCCAAATGAAATGCCACAGACTTTTAAATCCAGTCAAAGGCCATTTTCCCCCATCTTGCTCTCTTCCTTTTCTCCTTTCATGGACCAGTCTTTCGCTTCGTCTTCATTCGTTGTCCCCCTCTGCACGTCTCATTCTGTCATGTGCAGGACAAGAAGAAACCCGGGGAACAAGCGGAAGATACTGAAGGGTTTGTTGAGGGGGGCTTGGGAAATTAGGTTGGGGGGGGGGGAGACATGAACATGGAGAATAATGTTGGATTGTGGCTAATCGCCAAAAGTAAGATGAAGATCTAGAGTTGAAGACAGAAAGACCACTAGTGCCACTGTTATGGTCAGATTCAGATGGGATTCTCTGCCCATAGCTGAGGTTTCTCCTAGTGATGTACCTCACCAGCGACTGACACAGAGACTGACACAGAGACTGACACAGCGACTGACACAGAGACTGACACACTCTCCCTCTCTGACCAAAGAGAACCTATTGTTCCTCAATGTTCTCAAACCTACTGTGTGATCCTGCTGCGTCCTGCTAAGAGACTCTGTGGTGGATCCTAAAGACCACATTTCAATTTCAGATACATCTGCTAATGAAGTCTCGTCCGGGGTCTGTTTCAATGCCGTGGAAATGCAACTGCAGCTAATCATCAGTTCGGAGAGAGGGGTCAGTAAAACGGGGGGTGGGGGGGTGGGGGGGGGGGGTGGGGGGGGAGACCATGAATGGCAGTTGTTTCAATGCCCGATTGTGTAAAAGAACAAGAGACAACAGACTCTCATTATGGAAGGTCAGTGGCCAGAAAAGGTTAGCGAAGGTTCACCAGTGACCAGGGCTTTGTGGAACACTGCTGCGGCTCCAATTTGTCCACAACTGCCTTTGATATGGCTCTTGCTTTGGCCAAAAAGTGCCAATTCGGCAAAATGTAGGAGCATGGTGTTGGCATTTGCTGGAACTGTCTCCTGTGTCGTTTGATTTTCCCGCAGAGGATCTGGTCCTTATCGTCTTCATCAGAAAGAGCTCCTTACGCTGTATTGTCAGCTCGTAACATTTCATACTCTCAGCCGGTGACGATCAATCGTTATAGTTGCATTTTCACTGACTGGCGCCTGTCCGCCTCCTTAAATTGTTACAGTGTATCTTACAAGTCGGCCAAGACGGATGATGCTGCTCTCCAGTCCTGTAATGAGCCAATCGTCTGGCATTAGAGGGATAAAGACCATGACCTCAGAGTCAGAAGGGTCAAAGACCAGGAGGACTTAACTTGCTTTCCATGGTATAAAAACACTTGGAGCAAATACAGCAGAAGTTCACTTGGATCCTTCCTATCCATCAATAGAAAAAAATACATTATATACGGTATATATACAGTATATATGTATGGAAATTAATTATTATCTTTTGGCAGACCATGAGGTTGTCCGTATCACTGTTCCTTTCCTGGAGAAGCATCCTGACAAACCGAATGGCAACCGAGGGTTCGAGGAGAAATCAGTGTTGTTGAGTAAACTCTCGCTATTAATGATTCATTGCTCTAATGGATCTATTGAAGTGTTTCCTGTTTACCATTAGACTGTTTGCTTTATTCCACATGACCATATATGGAGACAGAGCCAACACCGACCAAGCTGCTGCAATGTTGACATCAGTGGTAGATTAGATCAAAAACAGGTCAAATGAATAAGACCTTGACAATCTGGTCAAAACTTGCAGAACATTTATACAAAACAAAAGGAAAGAGATGTCCTCCTATAGTTTACATTTATCAGATGCCCTTAACCAGAGCAACTTACAGTAAGTACCGGGACATTCCCCCCTGAGGCAAGTAGGGTGAAGTGCCTTGCCCCAAGGACACAACATCATGTAGCCACAGCCAGGAGTCGAACTCGCAACCTTCCGATCACTAGCCCAACACCTTAACCGCTCAGCCGTGTGACTCCATGTGCCTACAGTTTAGAAAGTGGCAGAAAATACATTTGACCTTCAGAACTGGGAGCAGCAGCTATCAAGTCATTGATTTACTTGAGAGTGTGTGCTGTTTCACACAGTGTTTGAGCGGTAGTTTAGACTTGCTTCAGAGTGTGATTATTTGCGACGGGCTGTAGTGGAGATTGTGTTAGTAGAGACTTGCTGTTGTAGAAAACTGGGGTCTGTTTCATGCAGAGGGGGACTGTGAAACAGCTCAAGTCCACTTTAGCTTTCATAAACAGTGAAGGGACCGATGGTCTCATTATTCTGACGTTAAATAAGGCTTGTATAACTGCACCTCGTTACAGATTAGAGGGTAACATCTCCACGTGCTGGGCCAGAAGCTGGACTAGAGAGGGCTAGCCTAGGACATCATTACACGATGCTACTTGCAGATGTCCGACTCTTCAAGAGCCAGTCGCTCCATTTCATCACGATCAATTCTTCTCTCTCCATTTCAGAAAGGGTTTATATATATTTTGTTGAGAACCAAACTAAAAATATAAATTTCAGAAAATCTTCAGGATATTAGCTAACGCTCGGAAAGAAACCACTTAAAGCTTCATCAAATGTCGTTGTTCAATCCCTTAATGGACCGCATATCAGTTTTTACTGTGTGCTAATGACAGCCATAGCTTCCTCCCGAAGCAATAAAACGTGACTAAATTGTCACCGTATTAGTTCAGCTAATTGCCTGACTGGCTGTGATTTAAAATGAACAAAGTTGTTCACATTTGGTAAGAAGGTTCCATAACCGTTAAAAACACCCCATACCGTGTCCCTTTAATGAACGCCATTATCTCGCCCCCACTCTTCTTTCTATCTCTCCCCTCTATCTTTTGGATTGTAGAATAATTCCCCTCTCACCCCCTTTTCCTCGCTTCTGTCTGTCACTCTTCTCCCTCCAACCCCTTCCTTTTCACCCCCTCCCAACTCTCTCTCTCTCTCTCTCTCTCTGTCTCTCTCTGTCTCTCACTCTCTCTCTCTCTGTCTCTCTCTGTCTCTCACTATCTCTCTCTCTCACACTCTCTCTCTTTGTCTCTGTCTCTCTCTTTCTCACTCTCTCTCTCTCACTCTCTCTCTCTCTCTCTCTCTCTCTATCTCTGTCTCTCTCTGTCTCTCACTCTCTGTCTCTCTCTGTCTCTCACTATCTCTCTCTCTCACACTCTCTCTCTTTGTCTCTGTCTCTCTCTTTCTCACTCTCTCTCTCTCTCACTCTCTCTCTCTCTCTCTATCTCTGTCTCTCTCTGTCTCTCACTCTCTCTCTCTCTCACACTCTCTCTCTTTGTCTCTGTCTCTCTCTTTCTCTCTCTCTCTCTCTGTCTCTGTCTCTCTCTTTCTCTCTCTCTCTCTCACTCTCTCTCTCTCTCACTCTATTTCCATCTCTCGCTCTAACCCAGTATAGGATGCTAGGACACAAGGCTGCTACACAAGCACTATACATTCCATTCCCATGAAGCTATTGTTGTATCTGTGCCAGTTAACCCCTCAGCCTCTCCCTAGCCAAGCCAGCCCCAACTGGCATCCAACAGCAGACTGGAGCAGCATGCCCACTGAGCTAACCATCTGTGGCTGGTATTAAACATGTTCACACCCCAGGGCCAAAGCCACCATGCTGAGTAATAGCCATGCTGATCGAGGCACTGTCCGGAGGGGGCCACAAAGTCACCCACTGAGATGACAATGACAGTTCAGTTAACACACACACACAAACACACACACACAAGTACAGACATGCACACAACAGTACAGACAAACACACACACACACAGTTTGAATTTGTGGAGCTATCGAGACAAACAATCGGCTATAAGAGATTGTTATTTTGACTCTCAACTCTTTAAAAGGCTGTCCAAAAAAATCTGTTTACTTGCTGTTTGTCTGTTCTCGTGATTGGCCAGTGATATGACGGGGTCAGTGAGGAGTTGATGATGCAGGGTCATCACCTTATTAAGGACATGCTTACATCCACACACAAGCTTTTACTAGCAGACGTTCAGAAATGTGTAACGTTTATACCAAACTGTGATCCATCTACTACAGCATGTTAGAGGAAACAGCATCCAGGACTGTCTGGAGGGGTACACTGTAGTGGTACACTGTAGTGGTACACTGTAGGGGTACACTGTAGTGGTACACTGTAGTGGTACACTGTAGTGGTACACTGTAGTGGTACACTGTAGTGGTACACTGTAGGGGTACACTGTAGTGGTAGTCTACAGTAAAGATGGATACATCTGCTCTGGGTCCAGGTCCTTGAGAAGTGATGAAACATTTAGTAAATGTTGTTTGATTTAGATCAAGTTCAAGTGGTTAGTCAAAGCAGGTGAGGCAGGAATGTCACTGATCTGGGTAGACAGGTCCCTAACCAGATTCCTCCTCTCATGTTAATCTACAGACATGTTCCAGAGCTTAATGTGGTGCTTTTCTGCTCCTGCAGAGTTGAATTGAAGATCCATTTTTGGGTGTTGGTCTATAGAACCAGTCTACCTCTAAATGATCTCGTATTCGGTGCTCATTTCTTCAATTCAGTGCACACTTTAGTGTTTTCAACAACAACAACAACAAAAATCAGTTAGGCCTAGGATAATTGATTCCAGGTTGCTTTGATTTTCTCATCTCTTTAATTTGCTGCTCGTTTTCCTTTTCTAGATTTAGAAGTTTACTAATTCATCTAATCTAATCTACTACTAATTATTTTTCATCGGTCTAATCTACGTCTAATCATTTTCCAGCCTCCAGTGGATTTACAGTTGTAGAACTGAACGGATATCGTCAAGGTGTAGTCACACGTGCCTTTTTTAATTCATTTATCTCATAGTTACTTATCTTAGTTCCTGCTGTCACCGGCAGAGGGCGCATGGATGAGCTCTCCTACATGACAAAGCGGGCAGTGTGAGCACGGCTGGAAAATACAGATAGACGAATGATTTAGGTTTACATTTACCAAGCCCACATGTGTGATATTAAGGTCGGATTGCTGTTGGAAAATGTTGAGTTAATGTTATTCAAGATTCTCGTTTCTGTGGAATTCTTGCTTTCCTAGAAAGTGAACTTTGCACGCATTTTTTCAACTGAGAACACAGACCATCGCAGCTGAAGCCTCGCAGTGTTGAAGTCAGGAGACTCAGTTAAAGATCCCTCTTCTGTTTAAACCTCACTGCTTCTTTTTGTTCGCTGGGCAAACGAGAGTATCTGAAAAAGAGAGAGAGACAGAGAGAGAGAGGCAGGGAGAGAGAGAGAGAGGCAGGGACAGAGAGAGAGAGAGAGCTTGAGAGAGAGAGAGAGAGAGAGAGAGAGAGAGAGAGAGAGAGAGAGAGAGAGAGAGAGAGAGAGAGACAGTCCCAGTCTTTGCTGTTCTGCCTTCATGCTCTCAGTCTTGTGGATTCTGAGATGGACGTGAGGTTTTATCCAGCTCCCCCTGTGGCTTCATGTCCGTCTGACTCCAGTCTCTCCTCTCTGGACTATTATCACTCCAACAAGGTAAAGTGAAGTGTGACTGCTTAACTAACAGCAACTTTGTTACAGCCGGCGGATATAATATCTAATATATGAGCTGAAGAAACAGAATAATGTCATTTCCAGAAATCTGTGCGCTATTTTTGCAGAAGGAAATGATGGATTGAAGTATCATGAATTAGATTTTATAGAAGGTTTCTGTTCGTAGATTTATTTCTAAACTTTGTTGCATGTGTGTGTTTATGGAGCGAAGTTGCCTCGCTGTTTATCTGCAGTTTCAGTCAGTTTCAGTGTATCTGTCTGTGAAGCATGGAGATGTTGCCCTGTGCAGAACACACTAATTAACACACTAATTAACAGGGTTCATCAATGGACAAAAGCCCACGTTTTCTGGTAAAGATGGCTTTACCATAGACCAGTGTTTTACAGATTATACACATCATTCAGTGGTCTATATGGTTAGGTGCTGCAGAGTTTTGCCAAAAAGATGTGCGTACTATTGTTTTCACAGTATGTTAAAGACTATTAACGTGCATATTTAACTAGTTTGAGCTCAATTAAGTGTCATATTCTGGCCCCGCGGTCAGTCTGCAATTAATATTTTAGCAGTATGAATTGTGTACTGCTACAGTGGGCTGTTTGTTGAATACAATACCCATGCGTGTGAACAGATCCACACTATAGTCTACTATGCAGTTTGTGTCAGATAAATGATATATGTCTTTATTTTAATGTGACAAGGCAGCGCAGATAAGGGTTTACAGGGGACGAACTTCACCTGACCATGCATGGTTGGGAAATGTGTTTTCACCCAATGAAAAAAATCTGCAAAAACAACCCTAAAATCCAGCACCTGTCACTGTTTTTGATTGTATTCAAAACAAGTGTTGAGAAACTTATTAATTTGCCTCCATGCACGACGTAAAATGCTGCTTAAACCGAGACTGGGAGTTTATATAGTTATATATAACACGTTGAACAAACATTCAGCCCATGTCGCAACATTTTCAAAACATCTCAAACATCTTTCAAACATGCAGCGCTGGTTGATCTTCTGCCTGGACATGAATTCATCAAGGCCACATTTCTTTCTGCTCGATGTTTACAATTAATCTTCTGTTCTCTGAGCAAAGTGTTCCGCCTTAGACGCTTTAATAGAATTACAATCTGTCACAATAACCGCCGGTCATCACAAGGGCAGCAATATTAGATTTTTATTTACTTAACTGTGACATGTAACTGGAATTAATTTAAGACAGTTTTGTATAGTGGTTCTGCATAATGCACAGACTGAAAACCCCCTGTGCAAACAAGCCATAGATAAATATCTTTATTTACATTAATCTTTTCTGTTAGAACAAAATATGTATATATTCTATATTTCATATATATATATATACAATAATATAGTAAACTGTATATATAATGTATTAATAATATAAATAGTATATATACTGTACATAAAAATCTATTACACACATATGATCTATCTATCTATTTGTCTGTCTGTCTGTCTATATGTATTATTCTATATGCCACACAAAAGCTGTAATTACTTATGGCTTAAATCAAATCTGTGGTCGATGTGAAGGTTATGTAAACATTGTCATAAAATACTGTACATAGGTGCACTTACAGGAGGCCTACTGGTGATTGTTATCTGCTGTGGACAAGCTAAAACATTATAGGATAGACTAATGTACAAACAGTCTAACCACATTTCTTATGTGCTGTATGTTGGTGGTGTCTCCAGCGCTCGCTCTGCGCATGTTACAGTGCTTCAGACTCCGGGATTTTAGCTAAGAACTTCTTGCGTGATTCATGGAGCTTGTGTTTATACGAACGTTGCCAAGCTTAGTCAAATGATAGGCCAGGTAGCATGGCGAGCATCGTGTAACGCTGTCAGGACTAAAGGGATAGTTGTCCACAATGCACAGTGACACTGCGTCTCTCCTGAGGGAACCCTGGTGTAACCCAACTAAGAATACTGTCTCTGTCCTAAATGACCTTCCTTGTCAAAGTCCACTTTGCAGATATGTTGGCCTTGGTAATGGGAGAAAGGAGAAGTGGCGTCTGAAGAGACTGATCTGAGGTCTGTTTGTTTTGTGTCCTCTCTCTGAGGGTCAGGCTTCAGGGAGGGTAGTTTTACTACTTTACTACAGTTCAGTGAAACACAACCATCAGAGTTCATGATGCATAAACCATCGCAGTGTCGCCCTCTTCGACAGGAAGTTGAGGAAAGTAGGTTACAAAGTGCTACATCCTGGTCACAACCAGGCATTATTATATATATCGTCCTGCCTCAACTTTTATTTTCTTAAAAACAGTACTATCTTATTTTATTTTTTTAATTCTGTATCACCTTCATAGCCAAGTAGGACGCTTAACCATATTTGACAATTTTGCTGTGTACTACTACATAATTCTATGGTTTAAACTAAAGAAAGCTACATAAATACGCACCGTACACAAGCACACAGTGTACACAGGGATGAAACATTAAAAAAAGCATGATGTATGTCAGGGCTGCTCTGGGTGAACATTTCAGACACATGAAGAAAGCAGAGACACAGATCAATACATCTCAGTACTCAGGCCTCTCGTCTCTCTCATCTTTCAGACTCCACCCTAGTTTCATTTCATCTCGTGATGTTTTATCGCTTGTCTTTTCACCGTGAGTCATCTTCGCTTCAGCCAGAGATTTTCGGCGAATCTATTGAAGCCGTTCCTCATCTTTTCTCGATGAGTGGGAGGGTTCGTTTGTTCAGCATACACTTGGTACATACCAGCGCTAAAGGCCACTGCTTCGCAAACGCATGTTTTACTGAGGGTCTGTTTGTCCGAGGCATCATAACTTGTGCGTCTCCCCGGACAGAATCATCCCTGAGAGAGCTGAGCGAAGCCTTTTGACGTCTTCCCACTCTGTCATCCAACTTGGACGTGTCAGCGCAGAGATACTTGTAGCCTCACTGGATGTTCAGAACTCACCTTATATGCAAAGTTAGTGGTTTGATGTCACAAGTCTTCGGAAAGGGCAAGCACATGTTTGTGTGTGTGTGTGTGTGTTTGTGTGTGTGCATGTGTATATCTAATTTGTAATGTGCCTCTAGACAAAATCTATGGAGCATACAATTCAATGGCAATAGCCCCTCAGCTGTACAATTGTTCCAGTGATTCCTGGAACAATAGTGTGATTAAGATTGATTTTCTTTGTCCCCAAATCACCGTGAAACATTAAAACAGCCTTAGAATAGCTCTGTCCATCCTGCACACTGTCCACTGCTCTATGGAGCTTTCAAACGTTCAAACCATTGTATTAATTATGGAATACTGTAATGAATGGTGCGGTCTGGGTAATGTAGTTCTTTAGTTCAATCTCTCCTGCCGTGACCTTAGTGGGAATAGAAAATGGATGGTTATCCCAGCATTACCTCTCTGTACACACACACACAAAAAAGTTAATTAGGTGGAAGTAAGCGGTCTTGGTTTGACAGGGTGTACTTGGGGTTTTACTGTGTCCATTCATACGATGTGCTGACTGGACAGTTCACGATGGGGAAGCTGTTAACCCATGAGATCCCAGCAGTGCAGAAGAGGAGCAACACACTCACACTGTTCACCAACAGGCCCCGATACTGCGTCCATCCACAATCACTGCCCAACCAACAACCACAAGTCATCTTTATTTGCTTGTTGAAAAGATGCTTTGTTTCTATGGCTTTACATTCATTTAGCAGACGCTTTTATCCAAAGCGACTTACAGTAAGTACAGGGACATTCTCCCTGAGGCAAGTAGGGTGAAGTGCCTTGCCCAAGGACACAACATCATGTAGCCACAGCCGGGGCTCGATCTCACAACCTTCCGATCATGAGGCCAACGCCTTAACCATTGAGCCATCCGACCTCCATCCGACCCCCATCTGACCCCCATCTGACCCCCGGTTTTGTAAAGCTCGAAGTGCAGTTCTCCAGGTGAACTTTTAAGGAAGAGTTTTCCACCTCAGCAGCAATGTCAAAAGACTTGCAGAGGTTAAGTCTGCTAGCCGCGAGCTGATTGTGTCTGTGAGTTAATGATAAGTACAGTGTTCAGCCGGGTGGCTGGGCCGAGGCCCCCTCCCACACAGTCCCCCCCCCCCCCCCCCCCCCCCCCCGCTGCTGGAGGAAGGTGTTCTTCACCTCCAGAGACACACAGTCTGCGGTGGACACGGGAACAGGAAGCTGCTGTCAGATGCAGAGTGCTGTCAGCGCCGTCACTGAGATGAGATGGTGTCTGCTGATGTCATGACGTTCAGATCATCAGATTATATCAGCAGACGAACAGTTATGCGTTCGTGTGTAGCTTGAAGCCCATAGGTGGATGTTTCTGTGTGTGTGTGTGTGTGTGGATGGGGTGAAGAGGGTGAAGGGGGTTCCGCACTATGCTGTCTGTGTTACGAAACCTGCATGAACATGGTACAGTGGCATGGAGATCTAAGATCAGGAGCTGTTGTTGAAACATGCTATGCTAGATGCTAAAAGCTATAAGAGTCCGAAAGAATGACAGTGATGATGTCGCCGATCCAAGCTCAGCTTGGTTGTATCACTTGAGTTGACTCCACTCGGTTTGGTTTCGTGAATCGATTGATTTGTGGAAGATAACACAAGACGTCAGCGAGCTGGAGGAGCTCTCCGCTGCTCCACGGTCCAGACGCTGAGCTTGATGCTAAATGACAGGCTGTGCCGTCATGACAAAGATGTTCAGGTCGGGAAGTTGATCCCGATCAAAAGCGACTTGTATTCCCAGAACCCTCTTGGCCTTCAGTGAATGACATTAACCCTAATTATCAGCCGTGCTCCCCAAGCCCAGAGCCTCCACTGATACCCCACCCCCCCTTCTCCCTGTTCACCCCATCCTGCTTGTGGGGCCGAGCCCCCCCTCCCCCCCCACTGCCACCCCAGCCCTCCTGAAGGGAGGTGTGGCAGAGTCCTTAAAACGATATCCCAGGAATCCACTGGTTCCCTTATAGCAGCCCTCACACACACACACACACACACACCCTCGCCCCCTGCCCATTCTCTCTCTTTCTAGTGCTGCTGCATATTGAGTCCTTGATTGGTTAGGGGATGGGAGAACGAGTGTGTGTGTGCTGTGTGTGTGTGTGTGTGTGTGTGGGGGGAGGGGTGGGGGGGGTGTTGCCAGTGCAGACATAAAACGGAGGGTGGGAAGGGGGTAGAGAGGAGGGGGGCAAGAGAGAGCAGGGGAGGAGTCAAAGAAAGTAGGGGTAGAAATAATGCTGAACAGATCAGGAGGAAGAGTGAAAGGTGAGTTAAACATGAATGAGAAAAATAAAGAGATACTGAGACTGAAGGGGAGTGAAAGGTAGAGAGATGGTGAGAGAGAGAGAGAGAGAGAGAGAGGGTGAGAGAGAGAGAGAGAGAGAGAGAGGGTGAGAGAGAGAGAGAGAGAGAGAGAGGGTGAGAGAGAGAGAGAGAGGGTGAGAGAGAGAGAGGGTGAGAGAGAGAGAGAGAGAGGGTGAGAGAGAGAGACAGGGTGAGAGAGAGAGACAGGGTGAGAGAGGGTGAGAGAGAGAGAGAGAGAGGGTGAGAGAGAGGGTGAGAGAGAGAAAGAGAGGGGGGGGGGGGGGTTATTTCTGAGCTGCTGTGTCTGTAATGTCACTCAGCGATGTGGAAACCAATATGAGCTGTAGCACCAGATGTGTTCCAGCCCAGATAGTGACTTGAAAGACAAACGTTTATTGTTTTAGTGCACTTGGTGTGGTTCAAAACCAGGCTGCATGAAATGCTGATTGATGGATCTCACCAAAGAACGAAAGAGAGGGTGAGAAAAAGAGAAAGAGAAAGAGAGAGAGAGAGAGAGAGAGAGAGAAAAAATCTGTTCAGTGCATTTCATTTAACTATTTCCTCACTCTGCTGGGAAATGGGAATAACCCTTCACAGCATTTCACAGAATGACAACCACAGAGTTCTAGCAAACCCACACCACCACCTAGAGACGAGGTGCAGCCCCCTAGATCACGTCTGGGTGGTTTCTAAAAACACCCTCCCCAGTGAGGACAGACCTCGGCAGGGAACGATCTTCCTGCTCCTCCGTGACAAAGCTGTGCTTTTGTATTGGAGCTGACACCAGCATCATCCACGTGGTCCAGATTTCCATCTTGGACTGTCCAGTCAGGAGGTTTGACCCCCTGGTGCTCCAGAGCTGGCCGGGGTCATTCGCTCCGGTACTGTATCTTCTCTACTTTATATTTGAACCTGTTACTCTGAGTGCTGTGCTGTACCCTGCTGCTGTTGCAGACTGTCTCCTCTGAGGGACAAATAAACTGTTGTCTTATCTTAACACTTCATGCACTTCCTCATCATGCTCAGCTGCACGGTGAAAGACGTGCTTGATTTGATTGACACAGACTTGGTGGAGACTGAGAGTCATTGTCAGAATACTGTTTCTGAGTGACACTGTACTGTGTGTTCCAAAAGGCTTTGGCTGTCAACACATTCAACCCCCTGGCTATATACCTCCTCTTGTTTCCTTTTCACATTTGACATTCATTCATTTACATTTTTGTTGGGTGACATCACAGGCTTAATAGATGACTTGCCCTGTACTGAAGTCTCTTGTGTTGTGTTTCCTCACAGGTTTTTCTCTGTTATAATAAATGTTGAGGAGAGGAGAGGAGAGGAGGAGAGGAGGAGAGGAGGAGAGGAGGAGAAGAGAGGAGGAGAGGAGGAGAGGAGGAGAAGAGAGAAAGGAGAGGAGTAGAGGAGAGGAGAGGAGAGGAGGAGAGGAGAGGAGGAGAAGAGAGAAAGGAGAGGAGGAGAGGAGAGGAGAGGAGGAGAGGGGAGGAGGAGGGTAGTCCCTGCTGACAGACAGGTCAGAGTGTGGAAAGTTTGATGTGTGCTCTTAGTCTGATACTCTATCTCCAGCGATAATCAGCAGGTCTGTAGGGAAGGTGTTATTCGTTCACAGGGCTGATAAGGGAGAGGAGAGGTGGCTGGCCGAACCCAATCACACGCCCAAGTCAAACGGGAAGGATTCGGACAGAAACAGGATTATTACGTGTTACTGCGCCACTGGATCCTCAGCAGACATCAGCTAGTCCACTGACAGCTGATTAGGACCATGTTTTAGTACATTATCATTGTGTTCCAGTCCAGCCCTGTCTGTCTGTCTGTCTTCCAAAGCTCGACTGGGTATATTAATCTATTTCTGTCTGGACAGAGCTGTACGTTGGTATGTGCTCTATTTACTGTCCTCTGCACTGTACTGTCCAGTTGCAGTATGGATGCATTTTTTTGTGCAGTGTGTGCGATCGACGCCCCACAGGATACACATGCAGAGAAGTGTTCAACAGAGAGTCAGCAGGCTGGAGGATTGCAGCTGCTGGGTGTATTAAGAGAGTTTAGCCAGCCTGGGCAAACAGGACCAGTTGTCTTAGCTTCTTCAGGGCACGTCCTGTGCAAACAGAACTGGAGATGGCTGCTTCTCTCTGCTCTGCGCTCTGCTTCGGGCTGGATGGGCTAGGGGCCTCTGGGCTAGGCCGAGTACACACACACACACACACACACACACGCACACACTGGCTTACACGCACGCCAATACATACATGCTCAGTGACATGCCTGCTACAGCCCCAGAGCCCTGCCATGGTGAAGGGGCCGGCTGCTGAGGCTTGAGATGAACTCTTCACACCTACAGACAACACATCTGTACACATCCAGAACCCCTGCTACATCAAAAGACCCTCCTACGTCGAGAGGAAAGCTCCAGCACGTCTTCTCCCGCTCAGCTGTGTCCTGGATACAGGACCATGACTCCAGACTGCCCTCAAGCTCTGGGGCTTCCCATATCTGGGTCCCAGAGTGTTGGTGTCTGTCTGGGTGGAGAACCCCTGCTCATCTCCCTCCAGAGCCCCTGCTTCTTCAGGCTGCTCTGCCCCTGGACAGTCAAACAGACACTAAACAGCTTTGAATAAACTTTCAACCCTTCAGCTGTTGATATGATTTTTCGCTGGTTTTCCTGCTGGTCCTGCTGGTTGGAACCTGATGGTTTCACTGGGACAGACAGTGTCCACTAGACAAACAGAGAAGGTCCTCTGACACCTCCTCCTTTCATTGTGTGTTTGACACAGGCATCAGCAGGCGTGCTCTCTGGAAGACTCTGATGACACATGGCAGCTCTCTGATTGGTCCTCATGTTACATGCTCAGTAGTAATGGCACAGAGGACTACTTGCGCAACTAAGTTGTTAGTTAGTGTCCTTCTTCTTTACTGTGTGCTTTTTCCCTCAGGAAATTCCAGTTGAATTGATCCAATTCATTATTTGAGGTGGACTGAGCTCTTTCACTGTCTTGTCATCTTTGCACCATGCTGTACACAGGAAGTGAATCCACCTTCGTCTGAGGAGGGGGAGCATGGAAGGGCTTGGAGGAGAGCTGATCTCATGACTCCCATAGCCTCAGGACGTCTTGATAAGAGCTGCGTATCTGTCTCCTCTGCTGCGAGCATTAGTGTCTCTTAATTCCTTAATTACCCACTGGTAGATTAGAGGTTAGTGCTTCTCCTAGCTCTGTAAAAAAAAGACAGCAAGCGCTTTGGCAACGCACTCAATTATTGGTTTTATCAAAGACTTCTAGGTCTGTCAGACTTCCTAGATGAATGCAAAGCACTGCCCTGCCGTCTGTCCAATGGTGAGAGGAGCAAGCCAGGCAGATACTTTGGCAGAAATGTTTGTAGAAGAAGATTTGTTTTGAAACTGTCAGCGAGGGTCAGATGAGTTATGTTAGTAATTACTACATTTTTCCGCGCGTTTGTACCGAAACGTTACCTCTTGGCACCTCAAGCTGTCGTTTACAGAGCGGGATGAAGCTATGAAATGAAGAGAACAGTTTTTCTGATGGCGGCTGTGTTTATTCCTGGATGTGGCCCCTCTTATTAAACACAGTCGAGCTGGATAACAAGCTTCCCATCAGAAAGCAGGCTTTTCTTGGCCAAATCGAACTCCTTTTAACACTGTGTCCTCTTATCCGTTTAATGAAGATTGAAGATTCTTTAGCCGAATGTTTTGATGAAGTTGGAAGTCGGCCGATGCCGTCCTTGTCTGCCGCATGGTTCTCTGTACGTTTTTGAAACAAACATGGCGCTTGGAAATGTTTCAGTGAATGCGGGAAAGACAGGGTAGTTATGGAGGTGAGGAACAGTGTTCACCGTCAAACTTGTGAGTCTTTGTTTTCTCGTTCACTTGCTTTGGTTGAAGGCCAAACCAACATGAGAATGTTTTCCTTTCCTGTCAAAGAAGAACATATGGATTGAAAGAAGAAACGTTAATACAGTACAACAACAAAAAAAGACTTTGAAAGTAAAGAAAGTCAGTAGAATAGGTGTTCCTCAGCTCCCACAGTGCAGTTGAAATGAGTTTCGAGGTGACTTATACAACGCGGTTTCCCCTTTTGACATTTCAAAAGTATCCAGCTTTTGAACCATGGATTTACTGTAATCTGTTTTGTTTTTCTATTATTGATGTGTGGTGTAGTTATAAACTATAATGGGCTTCTGAGGTAAACTCCCAGCCCAGTCACATGTGAATCCAGAAGCAGAAGAGACTGTAATAGTGTTTATATATAGACACATGTAAACCAGAACTTGAGCTCCACTCGTGTGAAACTGCTGTGCTCTTCTCTTAAACTCCTCTCTGCTTTCTTCCTCTGGGTTTTCTGGGCGAATCTAACCGTACCGTCCACCAATGAAAGGCCTAAGATGTCCTGTCCATCCACATTTACATTACATTTACATTTATTCATTTAGCAGACGCTTTTATTCAAAGCGACTTACAAGAGAGAGCTTTACAAAAGAGCATCGGTCACTGAGCATAGCAACCTGATAGACAACGACATAGCAGCCTTATAGAATATGAAACATACATCGTGAGAACCAATAAGTGCCAAGGGAAGAACTATAAGAGCTTTTAGCCGAACAAATTACAAATTTAAGGTGAGTCTCTCTGGACAGTAGTCTACCTAAGGGACGCGAACAATAAAGCAACAACATTGGCGAGTTTCTGCACGCGGATTAACAAGTATTTCTGAACAACAACACATCCTTTAAAAGTAACGACAACCTGGAATAAAAATAAAAAAAACATTTATGACAGCAGAGGGTTGTTCTAGTTTAAAGTATAGGCCTCGTCTAGCGAGAACATTGAGGCCATATCTCTGGAGTGTCTGGATGTGAACTGTGTTCCCAGATAGACTCAGGAATTTTAAGAGGGACTTACACTGCAGTTAGAACTAGTAAACTATATGATCTGTATAAACCACATGCAAGCACACTGCACAGCAGCACTTAGACACAAGTGCACAGCTACACGACCATGCAGACAAGAGTATTATTCAATATGACAACCAAAATAGTTTTGGCGTCTGTAAAGGACAAGCTGTTAGTTGAATATGAGCTAAAGAGCTTTGGATAAATATTCGAGGAGTCCTGGCTGTTTCTACGAGTCTTACATTCCAAGAGAGTCTTCATGGTTTTTTGGTCTTTGTCTGAAAAGACTCACAGCAGATTAGATTAGATTTGATTCAACTTTAATGTCATTACACAGGTACAGGTACAGGGTTAAGAAATACAGTTAGCGTCCAACCAGAAGTGCAAAACAGTTGCTATAGCAGAATATACCAGTTAGTATAAACAGAATATACAGAGTATGTACAGGGTATTAAAGCGGTTTGGTAGCAGTTCATCCTCAGTCATGTTCGTGCTCCCTGGTAATGGGAGGACCTGAGAGAGGGCAGCACAGTGTCCCAGGTGTGAGATGAGGACCTGAGAGAGGGCAGCACAGTGTCCCAGGTGTGAGATGAGGACCTGAGAGAGGGCAGCACAGTGTCCCAGGTGTGAGATGAGGACCTGAGAGAGGGCAGCACAGTGTCCCAGGTGTGAGATAAGGACCTGAGAGAGGGCAACACAGTGCCCCAGGTGTGAGATGAGGACCTGAGAGAGGGCAGCACAGTGTCCCAGGTGTGAGATGAGGACCTGAGAGAGGGCAACACAGTGTCCCAGGTGTGAGATAAGGACCTGAGAGAGGGCAGCACAGTGTCCCAGGTGTGAGATGAGGACCTGAGAGAGGGCAGCACAGTGTCCCAGGTGTGAGATGAGGACCTGAGAGAGGGCAACACAGTGTCCCAGGTGTGAGATGAGGACCTGAGAGAGGGCAGCACAGTGTCCCAGGTGTGAGATGAGGACCTGAGAGAGGGCAGCACAGTGTCCCAGGTGTGAGATGAGGACCTGAGAGAGGGCAGCACAGTGTCCCAGGTGTGAGATGAGGACCTGAGAGAGGGCAGCACAGTGTCCCAGGTGTGAGATGAGGACCTGAGAGAGGGCAGCACAGTGTCCCAGGTGTGAGATGAGGACCTGAGAGAGGGCAGCACAGTGTCCCATGTGTGAGATAAGGAGCTGCCTGTGGAGAACAGCAACATCTGGAGCTGCAGATGAATCTTCTGCAGTCATTCCTACCAGATCTGCTCTGCTTGGCAATGGAACAGCTCCTTTCTGTACATGCCAACTTTGACTCTTAACAGTTTTATTTTAGTGTCAGTCGCACAGTCGGACGTCAGAGGAATGGCTACTTTTCTCTGTCTTGCTTAGAGGGATTACATCCTTTGAGAGGCATGTCCAGCTACCATGCAGCTGCCATCCACTGGGAATCCATGCTTTGGTTATGGAGTCGTATCAAACATGGAACACAGCATCGCTGTGGAGGAAATGAGTGTGAAGTTAATTGGTCGATTTATTTGTTTCTCAGCGCTTCGAGTTTCAGGCTTTTTAATCCCTGGATGCAACACTGGCAATTTACTCATGTTATGATTCAAACAGCGCTTGTTTGTACATCAGCAGTTGCCGTTAACTAATACGCTGCTGTTTTGATATTAATGAATGGAAAGAGGCGCTTCAGAGCTGCCGTTTACACATCTGAACTAAAGTTGTCCTGTCTATTCCTCTCTCTCTTCCTCTCCCTCCCTCTGTTTCATCCTCTCTCTTCCCCTCTCTATATATTTATCTCTTCCTTTCTCCCTGTCTCTTTCCCTCTCTCTCCTCCCACCTCTCTCTCCCTCTCCCCCCCCTCTCATTCTCCCTCTCTCCTCTCTCTTCTCCCCCCCCTCTCTCTCTCTCTCTCTCTCTCTGTCTCTTCCTCTCTCTCCCTGTCTCTCCTCGTGGCTCTCTCTCTCTCTGTCTCTGTCTCTCTCTCTCTCTGTCTTTGTCTCTCTCTCTCTCTGTCTTTGTCTCTCTCTCTCTCTCTCTCTGTCTTTGTCTCTCTCTCTCTCTCCCTATCTCTGTCTTTGTCTCTCTCTCCTTCTCTCTGCCTTCCTCTCTTCCTCACAGTCAGTCCTACTGTTAATCCAAGGAGCACATGGCCAAACCGTGCTAAGTGAATACAAGCCTGCGTGTGCCTCAGTAGAAACCCTTCCTCCCTCTCTCTCCCCAGTGCAGCAGTGCCGCTCGGCCCGTGCCAGTGGGCCTCAGGGTATAGATTATGTGCCATAAAGCTTTCATGTGTATCCTCGCCTGTATTAAACACAAGCTCACATCTCAATAAGATTAAGGTTTCATTTCTTTTTTTGTGGCTTTGTGCACCCTGCCAGATACACTTACACTAAAGGCGTGTTTATATGTAGGGTTGGGAGAATGGTACTGCACTGGTGGGAACAGCCCATAATCGGTCCTTTTCATCTCAACGCGAGAGAGAGAGAAAGATGGAGGGAGAGAGAGAGAGAGGAGGGAAGGAAGGAAGGGAAAGAGAGAAAGGGAGCGAGACAAAATGGCGAAGAAAAAAGGTGTTTCAACAAAGTTCGTTCTGTGGAACTTTAGTTTATAAAGTAGTGTAGCACCTCTCTCAGCATGGGGTGGCAGCTGTAGCGCCCCCTGAGGTCACTGGTAGTAAGACACTCCATCTGGCTCCACAGCAGACTGACTGACAGCTCAGCGCTCCGTCCACAGCTCTGGACCTGGAGCTGTCCTGTCCTGATGCTGGACCCAGCAGAACAGTGAGCAGGTGGGGGTACAGAGTCCTGTCTGTCCCCTGGCTGTTAACCGGGGGACCAGGTGACCTTGTCAGGGTAGAGGGTGTCCGTGGACGGGGCACCATAAAGGAGACAAAGTGGACCACAGGATTCATGCATGGTCAGGGTTAAGACTGAGCTCATTGAGGATTATTAGGTCATATCTGGTGGGGGTAGAGGAACAAACCTGCCCTCCTTCTCAGAGCATCTCCACTCTCTCATTCTCTTTCTCTCTCTCTATCTTTCTCTTTTTCACATGCGTGTGCGTGCTGCTCTCTCTCCCCTCCTCGTTCTCAGCTGATCCTCCTGACAGGCAGTGGGAGAAATTAAGTGGCCGTGACAACGTTTTCACAACTTCCAGCTGTCACAGATTTATTGAGTTATGGCTGTAAAGTCATCTTCTGTGATTAAAAATGCAAATTCTTCCAAATCATTTGCAAGTTTACATATGTTTTTTTTATTAGCTGGTTTAATTACACGGAAAATGAAACGAGCTTAGTAGCCTAACCCTGTCAAAGACTGATGGCTTTATGATGCATGGTAATTGTGCATAACTGAACAGAAATGGCCGACATTTTGAGTTTGATCAAATAGCCTTAACAGCCGTAGGTAACAGGTGTTCTTTGTATTTGGTAATATGTTCTTTGAAATAGATATTTTATACATACAATTATTTATGTTAACCCCAGAGTTTTTTCTCGATTTTAATTTGAGTGGAGCTTGTCGTATTACGAAGTCCTTGCAAGGTTTTGTGTCGTCATTTGTTTTGAAGAATTTCCTTTTTCCCCGAGGGGAAATCCTTTCATTTCCCCAATTCTTCCATTGTGCTGTGCAGAATTTTCAAAGCACATTTCACTCTTCTATCAGGGTTTGATGTCTTCATTTGCATGAAATACAATGACAATCCTGTCATTGCAAAGATTTGCATTATTTAGAATAGCGTACTGCATAACTCAGATGTAACGTCAGTGATACATTTAGCATCAGCCGGTTATTCCACCAGGTTCCAAGTTGCATCTCTCAGCCTCGTATAGAGTGCCCTACATAACAAGTTTGACTTTGTTGTTACCGTACAATTGACGTAATTTCAGCCACACATCAACCACACATCAGCCTCACATCAACCACACATCAACCACACATCAACCACACATCAGCCACACATCAACCACACATCAACCACACATCAGCCTCACATCAACCACACATCAGCCTCACATCAGCCTCACATCAGCCTCACATCAGCCTCACATCAGCCTCACATCAACCACACATCAGCCTCACATCAGCCTCACATCAACCACACATCAACCACAGATCAACCACACATCTGCCACACATCAACCACACATCAGCCTCACATCAGCCTCACATCAGCCTCACATCAGCCTCACATCAGCCTCACATCAGCCACACATCAGCCTCACATCAACCACACATCAGCCTCACATCAGCCTCACATCAGCCTCACATCAGCCTCACATCAGCCTCACATCAGCCACACATCAGCCTCACATCAACCTCACATCAACCACACATCAGCCTCACATCAGCCTCACATCAGCCTCACATCAGCCTCACATCAGCCTCACATCAGCCACACATCAGCCTCACATCAACCACACATCAGCCTCACATCAGCCTCACATCAACCACACATCAACCACAGATCAACCACACATCTGCCACACATCAACCACACATCAGCCTCACATCAGCCTCACATCAGCCTCACATCAGCCTCACATCAGCCTCACATCAGCCTCACATCAACCTCACATCAACCTCACATCAACCTCACATCAGCCTCACATCAGCCTCACATCAACCACACATCAGCCTCACATCAGCCTCACATCAACCTCACATCAGCCTCACATCAGCCTCACATCAGCCTCACATCAGCCTCACAT